>BLSH010396483.1:195983-211175 GCA_018402905.1 Glandirana rugosa
ATGTAGATCGACTATGTACGTCGTCAACTATGTAGATCAACTGTGCAGGTTGTCAACTAGATGTATTGACTTTTGGAGGTTCAATGTGTCAACAACTGGATGTATCAACTACTCGAGGATCTATAGATCAACTACTGGATGTGTCAACTAGATGTATCAACTACTGGAGGTTCTATGTATCAACTACTGGATATACCAAATTGATGTATTGACCTTTGAAAATTTCAATTTTCCTTGCATGTTCCCCTCAGATCTAGAGCAACTTCACTTGTGAGTGCACAGACAATTTACCTTTAGCAAATTAACCCCTATGTATCATTTACTGGACGTGTCAACTAGATGTATCAACTGCTGCATGTATCAGCTAGATGTATTGACTTTTGGAGGTTTTGTGTATCTACAAGTGGATGTATCAACTACTGGATGTATCAATTAGATTTATTAACTAATGGATGAATCAATTCGATTTATTAACTACTGGATGTATCAATACGATTTATTAACTACTGGATGTATCAATTCGATTTATTAACTACTGGATGTATCAACTACATGTATCAGCTACTAGAGGTTCTATGTATCCGCTACTGGAATTCTCATGTATTAACTACTCGCGATTCTATGTATTAACTATTGGAGGTGTAAGTGAGATGTATCAATTATTGAAGGTTCTATGTGCATTCCTCAGAGCGGAATTAATCTCAAATGAACAGAAATTTTTCATTGTAATCTTTAATTGGTTAGTTGATTAAGTGATCTCTCTGGAGCAAGATAGAATACTTCTCTGGAGAAAAGCAGCTTAATATAAATACTAAACATTGGGATAAACAGAGATTACACGGTGCAAGAATATGTATCCAGCAGATAAGAGACTCATTTCTATAGCAGAGCAGCTTTATATCTTTTATATCTTTACAGCTGCAGCTCTGGGATGTAATGACTAAGGTAGGTCATATTTAAAGATGTCCAATTAAAGGACCTGGAGCTCTTCTCTGTTACAATGTATCAGAAAAAGACAGCCGATTCAGAAATTCAAACATGTTCATGTTTTTCTTGCTCTAGAAGTTAATGCCTGAAGTAAATCATGCTCACAGTACATATAAGGTAGATGTATTGCCTGTATTAATGTCCATACAGTCCTTGGAGTTACACAGCTCTGCCACACAGCACAGCCCTATTTGAGACCCATTTTTCTCTGCTGCAGTTAAAGTGTTACTAAACCCAGTAATATGAAAATAATTTATCTGCCCCCCCCCCCCCCACACACACACACACACCGCACCCACAGGTTATAAATCTTCTTTTTACATTAAAATATTGCCACTAGATACCTTTTTTGGATGATCTGTATACCATGGTTTCCTCATAACCTGCACAGTTTGTCCATAGCTGTGTGTTCAAGTAGGAGGAGAGTTCCACTACGGCCTCTACACACGCCCACATGTGTGATGTCAATATCATGTGACCTGAACAGTTCAACTGAAACAGGAAATGTTCTATCCAGCATAAGAGACCAAACTGAGTATGTGCAGCTTAACCACCCTGCTGTGTATTATATGGATTTGCTCAGATTGACAGTGCAGGAGGGAAGAATCTGTGCATACAGGATAAAACAGCCTTTTTTAAACATTGATGAGGAATAACCCATTAAGTTCCACGGTGAGTATAACAAGCATGCTATGCTGCATATACAGACTGATTTTACTGTTGTGGGTTTAGTAACACTTTAAGTAAAACTTACAGGTCTTACACATCCCATCTGTGACCGGACAGTGAAAGGAGAAGCAGCAGACTGATAAGCAGGCCTGCTCTATACTTCTACCAAGATGTCTCTTGTTAGCAGCAGAATTTGGAAAAATAAAAATTGCAAGCAGACAGGCCCTTTATTGCAGAAGAGACATGCAATGTCTCTTTTTTTATTGCAGAAAACACCTACCTGCCTATAGGCAATCCCCTGTAGATTTTAGACTGAGCTGTGCATACGCAACTCAGTTTGCGTTCCGGCACATTGCCTGTGTGCCAGGATGACTGCACTCCTGGCATGCATGGGAGTGACATCTTCCCATGCTGGCCAATCAAAATGGCTGAAGAACAGCACCCAGAAGAGGCCAAAGAGAAGGTACCAGTAGCAGCGAGGGCCTCAAGAACATCAAACCATTGGAACAGTGGTAAGTAATACTGCCTTTTAGAGAGACAGAAACAAATTGAATTGGACAATATAGGAGCCAAACCAAAAGATAAAGTTAAAATCTTCAAGATTTATTCACAAAGGTCTAAAACATCATATTCATAAAAACATATGCTTGTAACCCATATAATGAGGTCCATGTTTTTTCAGGCAGTATAGATGTAGATCCCGACATGTTTCACCCTGATATTGGGCTTCCTCAGGGGATGCTATCCCTTTGAGGCCTCAACCTTATTTTTAGGATCTATGTATGTGTGTATTGGTACCAGCTATCCCACATGCTTACCCTGAGACTATTGAATATCACTTAGAAGTGTAATCATGGGTTAGATCAATAATGTGAAGTGCTATATCCACTGAAGAGCTGCAGGTGGCTACAGCAGACAGACAAGGACCAGATAGGGTTAAACTGTGTATAGAAGTAACACCAGGGGCAAAATCCACAATACAGACTGCTTACGTCCTGAGCTGCCTTGTATCTGATGGTCTGCATGCGTCCCCGCGTGTCTGCCTTTAGTTCCACTTTAACACAACTGAATGGCTTCATGTGAAACTTTTTCCCTCTCCCAATCCAAGCTCTACTGTAATTAGGGCAAATCATTTATTGTCATTATGCAACATGTAATTATACAATTAAATGTAGTCTTACCCCCCCCCCCCCTTTGCTATGCTAAATATAAAAAGATAATAAAAAAACAACACATACACACTGAGCAAAACTATAAAACCAACACTTTTGTGTTGGCCCCTATTTGTCATGAGCCGAAAGCAAAGATCTATGACTTTTTCTATGTACACAAAAGGCCTATTTCTCTCAAATATTGTTCACAAATCTGTCTAAATCTGTGTTAGCGAGCACTTCTCCTTTGCCGAGAAATTCCATCCACAGGCGTGCCTTAGGCTGGCCACAATGAAAAGCTACTCTAAAATGTGCTGCTTTATCACACAGCACAATGCCACAGATGTCAGCATGCTGACTGCAGGAATGTCCACCCGAGTTGTTGCCCTTGAATTGAATGTTCATTTCTCTACCATAAGCCGTCTCCAAAGGCGTTTCAGAGAATTTGGCACTACATCCAACCGGCCTCACACCTGCAGACCACGTGTAACCACACCAGCCCAGGACCTCCACATCCAGCATCTTCACCTCCAAGATCATCTGAGACCAGCCACCCAGACAGCTGCTGCAACAATCCGTTTGCATAACCAAAGAATTTCTGCACAAACTGTCAGAAACCGTCTCAGGGAAGCTCATCTGCATGCTCGTCGTCCTCATCGGGGTCTCGAACTGACTGTAGTTGTGTGGGCAAATGCTCACATTCAATGGCATCTGGCACTTTGGAGAGGTGTTCTCTTCACAAATGAATCCTGGTTTTCACTGTACAGGGCAGATGGCAGACAGTGTGTATGGTGTTGTGTGGGTGAGCAGTTTGCTGTTGTCAATGTTGTGGATCGAGTGGCCCATGGTGGTGGTGGGGTTATGGTATGGGCAGGTGAATGCTATGGACAACGAACACAGGTGCATTTTATTGATGGCATTTTGAATGCACAGAGATACAGTGACGAGATCCTGAGGCCCATTATTGTGCCATTCATCCAGGGCTATCACCTCATGTTGCAGCATGATAATGCATGGCCCCATGTTGCAAGGATCTGTGATGATATTTGTCCATTGTCTTCAAAGAGGACCTTGACATCAAACAGGTTATTGGCTGTCCACGGTATGTCCGCAGGTGGCTGTTAAGACCGATACGGGCACGGAACATTCTGCCACATGCCGGGTAGACATGTGTAGGCACCACTTTTGCAGATCTGGCTTTACAGAGTGCTCGCTTCCCTTGTGCTATGGTTGTCCTTCTGGATTCAGATGTCTGGCAGCCTTGGTGGATCAACATGCGCCATGTCGATCAATCTTGTGCTAGGGTTTCCCAAGAGGTGGTGTTGATGTTCAGGGTTTCAGCATGTCTTTGTATCGCTTCTTTTGTCCCCCATGCGAACACTTTCCTTGAGACAGCTCACCATAAAGGAGCTGTTTGGGGATGTGGTAGTCTGGCATCCTTGAAACATGACCTGCCCAGCGAGTCTAGGCTTTCATCAGCAGGGTGTAGACTGACAGCAGGCCTACTCTAGAGAGGACTTTAGTGTCTGACACTTTGTCCTGCCACCGAATCCTCAGAAGTCTGCGTAGGCAAGACATGTGGAAGTGGTTCAGTTGCCTAGCGTGCCTCTTGTATACAGTCCAAGTCTCACTGGCATACATCAGGGTAGTTAGCACTACTGCCCGGTAGACTTTGAGCTTTGTAGCACGGCTTATTCCACGGCGGCCCCACACATTGGTCCACAGTCTGCTGAATGCAGAGCTTGCCTTGGCGATTCTGCAGTTGACCTCGATGTCAATCGTCACTTCCCGAGAGAGGGTGCCGCCAAGATATGCAAATTGGTCCACTGCTTGCAGCTTTTGTCCCTTCAAAGTGATGGTGGGCTCTAGATGATGGGCTTTCGAAGCTGGCTTGTGCATAACTTTGGTTTTCTTTGTGTTGATAAGGAGACCGGAGTTGTCGCATGCTGCTGCAAATTTGTCCATACTGGCTTGCATTTCCTGCTCTGGTCCAGCATTCAGGGCACAGTCATCAGCAAAAAGGAGCTCTCGTAGCAAGGTCTCCTTTATCTTGGTGACAGCCTGGAGTCTTCGCAGGTTAATGCACGGCCCTATGTTGTAAGGATCTGTACACAATTCCTGGAAGCTGAAAACATCCCAATTCTTGCATGGCCAGCATACTCACCGGACATGCCACCCATTGGGGATGTTTGGGATGCTCTGGATGGGCGCATACGACAGCGTGTTCCAGTTGCTGCCAATATCCAGCAACTTCGCACAGCCATTGAAGAGGAATGGACCAACAGGCCACAATCATCAACCTGATCAACTCTATGCGAAGGAGATGTGCTGCACTGCATGAGGCAAATGGTGGTCACATCAGATACTGACTGGTTTTCAGACCCCCCGGACTCCCCCCCCCAATACAGTAAAACTGCACATTTTACAGTGCCCTTTTATTGTGGCCAGTCTAAGGCACACATGTGCAATAATCATGCTGTCTAATCAGTATCTTGATATGCCACACCTGTGAGGTGGATGGATTATCTCAGCAAAGGAGAAGTGCTCACTAAGTGCCCGTTCACACAGGGGCGACTTGCGATACGACTTGAGTTGCCTCAAGTCGCCCCAAGTCGCTTGACATTTAAAATCCCATTTAAATGAATGGGAGCCGTCTTAATATACACGACTGAAGTCGCTCCGACTTCAAGGCGACTTCTGAAAAGGTTCCTGTACTACTTCTAGGCGACTTCTATCCGACTTGTGCCCATAGGATTCAATAGAAGTCGCCTCTAAGATGGATCCCCATCTACATGGAAGCGACTTTACAGTTAAAAGAATAGAATTTATTTTTAGGCAGCCCCTTCCCTCCCTTCTCTGATTGGTCAAGGCAAAGTCGCCTGGCAAAAGTCGTGCTGTAAAGTCACCTGAGGTCCTTGAAGTCGCGCTGGAAGTCGCGCTGGAAGTTGCGCTGGAAGTCGCACTGAAGTCGCCTAGCGAAGTCGCGACGGAGTCGGGTCGCCCCCATTGTGAATGCAGGCTTACACAGATTTTGACAGATTTGTGAACAATATTTGAGAGAAATAGGCCTTTTGTGTACATAGAAAAAGTTGTAGATCTTTGTGTTCAGCTCATGATAAATAGGGGCAAACACAAAAGTGTTGTGTTTATAATTTTGCTCAGTGTATTTTAATTAACAAAGAAAAAACACTCTAAAACCACTAGCTGCCATTTATCAAATAATAATATAAAAACAAATTAAATAAAATAAATAAAAATAATGACCAAGCATAGGAAGTACAAATACCACGGATGGTATGGTATGGAACTATGTTATTTTATATCCTTTCCTTATTTACCTATAATTTTTCTGATAGGCATAATTATAGGCATGGCAAGAAGCTCATACCAAGTTAAATTTAGGCACATACACTGCTTGCGTTTAAAAAAAAATCCATTTGAAGTATATGTGAACCCTCACCTAGTAAAACAACCCAGTCAGTTTAACCACTTGCCGACCACGCTATAGGGGAACAACGGATGGCTAGTTCTTGGAGGCCATTATATGACGGTCTCCCATGTTCACGCCCGCCACGCTCCTGCTATGGGGCACGGGCGGCGCACTCTGTGATCACAGCGTCCAGAGGACACTGTGATCACAGATGGAGGTAGAGAGCCAATCAGTGGCTTTTCACTGCGTGGTCAGCGGTGTCCAATCACAGCTGATCAAGGATGTAAATAAAAGCCAGTTATCGGCACTCCTTTCCTCATGCTGACAGCATAAGAAAGGGAGAAGAGAGCTGATAACTGGCTTCTCTAAAAGGGACATGTGCACTGATACTCTGTGTCCTGATTATCAGTGCAGTCCCAACAGTGCCCACCAGTGCTGCAAGTCATTGTCCACCAGTGCTGCCAATGTGTGCCCATCAGTGCTGCCAATCTGTGCCCACCAGTGCTGCCAATAAGTACTCACTAGTGCTGACAATAAGTGCCCACCAGTGCTGCCAATGTGTGCCCATCTGTGCTGCCAATCTGTGCCCATCAGTGCTGCCAATAAGTACTCACTAGTGCTGCCAATAAGTGCCCACCAGTGCTGCCAATGTGTGCCCATCAGTGCTGCCAATCTGTGCCCACTAGTGCTGCCAATAAGTGCCCACTAGTGCTGCCAATAAGTGCCCACCAGTGCTGCCAATGTGTGCCCATCAGTGCTGCCAATCTGTGCCCACCAGTGCTGCCAATAAGTGCCCACTAGTGCTGCCAATAAGTTCCCACCAGTGCTGCTAATCAGTGCCCATCAACACCTCCTCATCAGTATCACCCATCAGCACTGCCAACCAGTGACCATCAGTGCCCTTCAGTAATGCCTATCAGTGTATTTAATCTGTGCCCAGCAGTGCTGCCAATATGTGCCCACTATTGCTGCCAATAAGTGACCACCAGTGCTGCCAATGTGTGCCCACCAGTCCTGCCAATGTGTACCCATCAGTGCTGCCAATCTGTGCCCACCATTGCTGCCAATGCATGCCCATTAGTGCTGCCAATACATGCCCACTAGTGCTGCCAATCAGTGCCCATCTATGCCTCATCAGTATCGCCCATCAATGCCACCAACCAGTGCTCACCAGTGCTGCCTAATCAGTGCCCATCAGTGCAGCCCTTTAGTGCCCATCAATACCCATCAGTGATGCCTCATCAGTGCCCATCAGTGCCATCTATCAGGGCCCATCAGTGCAGCCTATCAGTGCCCATCAGTGCCCCATTTTAGTGCTACCTATCAGTGCCACCTATCAGTGCCTATCAGTGCCACCCATCCATGCCCATGAGTGCCAGCTATCAGTGCTCATCAGTGCCCCCTATCAGTCCAGCCTCATCAGTGCCCACCAGTGTTGCCTCATTAATGCCCATCAGTGCATCATTTTAGTGCCCATCAATGCCTATCAGTGCATTTTTTCCTTCATTGATGTGTGCTGATGAGCACTGATGTGCTGATGAGCACTGATAAGGTGGCACTGATGGGCATTGATGCACACTAAAATGATGCACTGATGGGCACTAATGAGGCATTTATCAAAGCATGCTTTGGCACCATTGGAGGTAAGGGGGCCCAATAAAATTTGCATTTTTATTGTTTCTACAGAAAGTAGTTCTAAGACAATAATCATATCAGTCCAGGTTCAGAAATCTACATACACTGAGCTGAGGGGATGAAGGACTCAACTTTGAGGGCAGCAAGGTGCACATTTTGGACAGAGAAGACTGATGGTTCCTAAAAGACGTGAAAGATGTCAAACTGAGAACCTTAACCAGAGGAGAGGGCCTTTAACACAACCACTCAACAATATACTGTATAATGTCATGTGAACATATTTTCTCCAGCAGTTTTATGTCTTCAAGCTGTACAAGTGTAGAACCCCCCTAGGTTAGGTTGCTAAAGACTCAGGAAAATGTAGATTTTTTTTTTACCTTATCTGTAAACATTGGGTGTGATTATTTTTAACCTCTCTGAGTTTCACCGACTGCATGCTCAATTACTTCTCCCTGACTACTAGTAGGTTCTAGAATGTAGTGGGTTGGAAGAGGCAGACCCTGGGCCTGACAATAAATGCAGTCTCCGCTAATCCCTGGGGGGGGGGGTTGGTTGAGGAGGGCATAAATAGTTTGGGTCGTGAAGCAGCAGGGTTCCTGTCCATGAGGAGAATATTCAAGGCTCTAGGGCTGCTGCCCATGGATGAGTGAGTTTGGGGTGAAGGAACTTGACTGGCCTGCACAGAATCCTGATCTCAACCTGAAAGCACCCACCCCAAAGCACCTTGTTCCCGTGGCTGAAGGTTATGGAGGTCTGCGGTCAGAGGGCTTATGTAAATCCAATATCAATTATGCTGCCTGCCAACCTGAAAAAATAAAAAAGTGCTCCACCTTCTGGGACAGCCTCCTGCCGAATAACACTTTTGGGATGAATTAGAGCAAAGACTGGGAGCCAGGCCTTTGTACACATCAGTGCCTGACCTCACAAATGTGCTTCTGGAAGAATGGTCAAACATTCCCATAGACACTCCTAAACCTTGTGAACAGCCTTCCCAGAAGAGTTGAAGCTGTTATAGCTGCAAAGGGTGGGCCAACTCAATATTGAATCCTACTGACTAAGACTGGGATGCCATAAAAGTTTATGTGCATATAAAGCCTGGTGTCCCAATACGTTTGATAATATAGTGTGAATGTGGAATTGCCTTGTCAAGGCCCCTCTGTAAAGTGCAGCACTGTGATGTAAGTAGCTCCTGGCCAAACTGAGAGATCAAGGCAGCGACGGACCAGGGAGATGGCATAGTGGGGATTATATTATTTGTATACACAGGAGCGGGCAATGTGGGTGTGGGTTGGGCACTGGGGCTGGGAAAGGGCCAAACTTCCCGACCCCTAGGTACCCACTCTAACAAACTATGTAGCTAGAAATGATTTGTTCTCTGAAACTATGAGATCCTTTTCTGTGACCATTACAGGGGCAAAAGAAAATGGAGAATGTAAACAAGACACAAATGATCAAATTTGAGTTGTCTGGTCTTACGCAAGATAAAGAGATTGCCCCGTTCCTCTTCACATTCTTCCTCCTTGTTTACTTGGTCACAATAGTGGGAAATATTGGCATGATAGCTCTTATCTATGCATCTTCCATGCTCCACACTCCGATGTACTATTTTTTGAGTTGCCTTTCTCTGGTGGACGTTTTCTACTCATCAATTACAACACCTAAAATGCTGGCTGATCTTCTGTCCTTCAAGAAGTCAATCCACTTTCTTGGCTGCGTCCTTCAAATATATTTTTACTCGGCTCTAGCAAGCACTGAAGTCCTACTTCTTTCGTGCATGTCATACGACCGATATCTGGCAATCTGCCGACCGCTCAACTATGTCTCAACAATGACCAGAAGGAAATGTTTTTTCATGGCCTTTTTTTCATTTTCCATAGGTTTCGTTCAGTCATCTGCTCAGACCAGCTGTGTGTTCAGTCTGCGATACTGCAAGTCTAACATGATTGACCATTTCTACTGTGAGATCCCCCCACTGCTCAAACTCTCCTGCTCCGACACTCTCCCCTGTGAGCTATTAACTGTTGTGCTTGTATCTGTTTTTGGTGTTTGTTCATTGATGACCATCTTGATCTCCTACATGCTCATTCTTTATTCCATTTCAGGAATGAAATCATCATTGAGCAGGAGGAAAGCTTTTAGCACCTGTTCATCCCATCTGACATGTTCCACCATCTTTTATATAGCAATTTTCTTCACTTACCTGCATCCATCTTCCGGTGCCCGCAAGACACAAGACAAGGTGGCCTCTGTATTTTATTCCATAATGACTCCAATGCTAAATCCACTTATCTACAGCCTGAGGAACCAAGAGGTCAAAAGGGTCTTTAGAGGAGCAATAGAAAAATGTTGCTAATGCACCCCCACCCAAGTACTTCTTGTGTGGTAGCAGCCCAAGCCCCCAAGGGGGTCTGTCACCACCACCCATCATTGGGTTTTTACCCACTGGAATTGACCCCTTCCTCACTGTAAGGAGACACCTACTGCTGCTACTAGTGAATCAGTCCAGCACGATCTCCAATCCAAACCAGATTTTGGATAGTTGTAGGTTTCCATCATTTGGTGTTTTTAAAAACAGTTATTCACAACATTGGCTGTTATTATTGATATGAGGCAGGAGAAAGGTTCCCAAAAAAATCAAGTTTTAAAGAGAGCATTTCATTTTATCAGTGTTTGTTTCTTAGATAAACAGAAAAATTGATTTGTTTTATAGGAATATTTCATCAGTTGCTTTAAAACATTTATTTCTAAGCATGATTAGTAGTTATATGAGTATGTATAGGCAGGCCCGCAATTAAAAGTCATACAGCCTACCTGACAGGGTCTCTAGCTTTGGTGTTATTTCATGCTGTAGTAATCCCCAGCATTGATGTCATTGAGTGCAGCCATAACCCCCAACATTGTTGTCAGTGGGTGCAGTAATAACCCCCAGCATTGGTATCACTAGGTACAGTAATAAGCATAGCATTAGTGTCAGTGGGTGCATTAATAACCTCCATCATTTGTGTCAGTGTTGCAGTGATATCCTTTGCAGATGTGTAAGTAGGTGCAGCAATAACCCACCACAATGACAATGGTGTCCGAGTACCTCTCACCAGTCCATCTGAGTACCTGTCACTAGCCCATCTGAGTACCCTAGTACCTGTCACTAGCCCATGAGAGTACCTGAGTACTTGTCACCAGCCCATCAGAGTACTCAAGTACCTGTCACCAGCCCATTAGAGTACCCAAGTACCTGTCATCAACTCATCTGAGTACCAAACACCTGTCACCAGACCATCAGAGTACCTGGCGCCAACCCATCAGATTACCCGTGTACCTGTCACCAACCCATCACGGTACCCGAGTACCTGTCACCAGCCCATCAGAGTACCTGAGTACCTGTCACCAACCCTTCTGAATACCTGTCACTAGCCCATCTGAGTACCTGTCACTAGCCCATCTGAGTACCCGAGTACCTGTCACTAGCCCATCTGAGTGCCCTAGTACCAGTCACTAGCCCATCTGAGTACCTGAGTGCCTGTCACCAGCCCATCTGAGTACCCAAGTAGCTGGCACCAGACCATCTGAGTACCCGAGTACCTGTCACCAGCCCATCAGAGTACCTGAGAACTTTTTACCAGCCTATCAGAGTACCCGAGTACCTTTTACCAGCCCATCAGAGTACCCGAGTACCTTTTACTAATCCATCAGAGTACCCGAGTACCTGTCACCAACCCATCACAGTACCAGAGTACCTGTCACCAGCCCATCAGAGAACCTGAGTACCTATCACCAACTCTTCTGAGTACCCGAGTACCTATCACCAGCTCATCAGAGTACCCGAGTACCATCACCAGTCCATCTGAGTACCCGAGTGCCTGTCACTAGCCCATCTGAGTACCCAAGTACCTGTCACCAGCCCATCTGAGTACCCAAGTACCTGGCACCAGACCATCTGAGTACCCGAGCACCTATCCCCAGCCCATCAGAGAACCCGAGTGCCTGTCACTAGCCCATCTGAGTGCCCAAGTACCTGTCACCAGCCCATCTGAGTGCCCAAGTACCTGGCACCAGACCATCTGAGTAACCGAATACCTGTCAGAGTACCTGAGAACTTTTTACCAGCCTATCAGAGTACCCGAGTACCTTTTACCAGCCCATCAGAGTACCCGAGTACCTTTTACTAATCCATCAGATTACCCGTGTACCTGTCATCAACCCATCACAGTACCCGAGTACCTGTCCCCAGCCCATCAGAGTACCTGAGTATCTGTCACCAACCCTTCTGAGTACCCGAGTACCTGTCACCAGCTCATCAGAGTACCCGAGTACTGGTCACCAGTCCATCTAAGTACCTGTCACTAGCCCATCTGAGTACCCTAGTACCTGTCACTAGCCCACCTGAGTACCCGAGTGCCTGTCACTAGCCCATCTGAGAACCCAAGTACCTGTCACCAGCCCATCTGAGTACCCAAGTACCCGGCACCAGACCATCTGAGTACCTGAGTACCTGTCACTAGCCCATCAGAGTACCTGAGAACTTTTTACCAGCCTATCAGAGTACCCGAGTACCTTTTACCAGCCCATCAGAGTACCCGAGTACCTTTTACTAATCCATCAGAGTACCCGAGTACCTATCTGCAGCCCATAAGAGTACCCGAGTACATATCTGCAGCCCATGCCTCATAAAATATACATTGGGGAGTTTGCTTTGCAAAATGGGGTAATTTTGTGAGTAATTCCACTGTCCTGGTGCTCCAGGACCTTCAAAAGTGTGATAGGTAGGAATGAAATTAGATGTGTAATTTATGCTCCTAGAACGCCTGAAGGTACTACTTCAATGCTGGACCTCTCTATGTGGGCGGGCTGTGTAAAAGTCTCACACATGTGGTATTGCCATACTTGGGACGAGTAGCAGAATATATTTTGGGGGGCCATTTTTGCTATGTACATGCTATGTGTTAGAAATATCATATAAATTGACAACTTTGTGTAAAAAAAAATATGTCTTTATTTTCTTTCCTTGTTTTCCAAAGACTTGTGGAAAAAAATGAACCATACAAAAGACTCACAATGCCTCATAGATTATACGTTGGGGTGTTTGCTTTCCAAAATGGGGTTATTTTGTGGGTAATTCCACTGTCCTGGTGCTCCAGGACCTTCAAAAGTGTAATAGGTCATTAGGATATTTTATGTGTAATTTATGCTCCTAGAACACATGATGGTGCTCCCTGCATGTTGGACCTGTCGGCCAGGCTGTGTAAACGTCTCACACATGTGGTATCGCCATACCCGGGACGAACAGCAGAATGTATTTTGGGGTGTAATTTTTGCTATGTACATGTTATGTGTTAGAAATATCTTATTAATTGACCACTTTGTGTAAAAATAAAAGAGTTTTTATTTTATTTCCGCGTTTTTCAAAGACTTAACCTTACAAAAGACTCATAACGCCTCATAGAATAAATGTTGTGGTGTTTACTTTCCAAAATGGGGTCATTTTGTGGGCAATTCCATTGTCCTGGTGCTCCAGGGCCTTCAAAAGTGTAATAGGTGGCTCAGAAATGAGATGTGTAATTTATGCTCGTAGAACGCCTAAAGGTGATACTTCAATGTTGGGCCTGTGTATGTGGCCAGGCTGTGTAAAAGTCTCACACATGTGGTATCGCCATACTCAGGAGGAGTAGCAGAATGTATTTTGGGGTGTCATTTTTGCTACGGACATGCTATGTGTTCGAAATATCTTATAAATGGACAACTTTGTGTTAAATAAAATGCATTTTCATTTTTTCCCACATTTTCCAACAACTTCTGGAAAAAAATGAACCATTCAAAAGACTGATTATGCCTTATAGATTATACGTTAGGGTGTTTGCTTTCCAAAATGGGGTCATTTTGTGGGCAATTTCATTGTCCTGGTGCTCCAGGGCCTTCAAAAGTGTAATAGGTGGCTGAGAAATGAGATGTGTAATTTATGCTCGTAGAACGCCTGAAGGTGCTATTTCAATGTTAGGTCTTTGTATGTGGCCAGGCTGTGTAAAAGTCTCACACATGGGGTATCGCCATACTCAGGAGGAGTAGCAGAATGTATTTTGGGGTGTCATTGCAAGTATGCATATGCTGTGTGTGAGAAATAACTTGTTGTTTAACAATTCTGTGTAAAAAAAAAAATAATTCTTAATTTTGCAAAGAATTGTGGGAAAAAAATGACAACTTCAAAAAACTCACCATGCCACTTACTAAATACATTGTAATGTCTACTTTCCAAAAAGGGGTCATTTGGGGGGTATTTGTACTTTCCTGGCTTATTAGGGTCTCAAGAAATGAGATAGGTGGTCAGTACATCAGGTGTGATCAATTTGCAATGATTTGCACCATAGCTTGTAGACTTTATAACTTTCACAGAGAATAAATAATATACACTAGTTTGGGTTATTGTTACCAAAGATATGTAGCAGTATAAATTATGGCCCAAATTTATGAAGAAAAATTACTTTTTTTGCAAAATTTTTCAATACAAACTCAACATTTTCGCAACTTTTTCGCTTATATTGTAAAAAAAAAAACAGCAGTGATTATATACCACCAAAAGAAAGCTCTATTTGTGAGAAAAAAAAATGATAACATTTTTGTTTGGGTACAGAGTAGCATGACTGAGTAGTTGTCATTTAAAATGTGAGAGCACTGGGCGTGTCCGGGCCGCGAGAGGAGATGGCCGCTTGATCTCTGAGCTCTTCCTCTCCGCTCTGCTAATCAGCATTTCCAGCCGTAATACAGCACCCAACCCCCCTCAAATAGAGAGGGGATCATCCCGGGACCCATCCAGAATATGCCCAAGAAAGATAAACTGGCGAACGGCTCCCGTAAGCTCGATTTCTACATGAGGCCTACACAGAGCAATGGCGCCGCTCCGCAGAACGGCACAGGCGAAGGGAGGACAGACCGCGCGACTCCTCTGCAGGGAAATGATGCCACTGAGATGGACGATGACAGGAGGGAAGCGGACACGGCAAGACGCCTCGCCGCGGTAACGAGACACATCCGGAGTACATCTTTAGCTCGAATGCCCTCGGCAAGCGGTCAAATAGAAAGAACCCGTATAAGACCTACCCAGGGCCCTACTAGGGGAGAGATAAACTCCCCCCAACCCACGACATAATGCCGACCTTTACGACTAATCGTCTCGCCTCTCCTTCTCGAGTCTCTAGTTCGCCGGTAGAGGAGAGCGCCGGGCCTGTGCGGGTCACGAGAGTGTAAAATTTACTGTTGATGAGTCAGTACGATGAGACATGGGTTTGTTTTTACAATAGTAAAAAAAAAGAGTGTTTATCTCGAAAGAAA
>BLSH010396483.1:217679-242037 GCA_018402905.1 Glandirana rugosa
GAAGCAGCAGTGCAGGACAACAAGGGATAGTCAGTAGGATAGCCAAGGGTCAGGGCAATGAGCAGACAGGGACAGGCAGGAGAGCATGCCAAAGGTCAGGATATAAAGCAAACAGGAATAGTCAAAGAACAAACCAAGGTGGATAAACAGAATCAGACGAAGAGCAGGAACCACACACACAGGAAGCCTAAAACATAATATTGATCGGCAGCGCTGGCTTGCAGTGCATGGTCTTAAATAATGTTCCTAATTAGAGACCGGGGTGGAGCCCTGCTGAGGGAAGATTACTAAGCACACAGAGGTGCACGGTCTCTAAGCTGACCACAAGCAGAGAGGTAAGCAGACAGATAGGACATGAAATGTTACTGCAGATTCATGACAGGACCCCCCTCTTACAAGCCCCCCCCCCCATGCCTGGGCCCAGGCTTGGAGGGAAACCTTAAATGAAACCTCCTCACAAGGCAAGGCCCAAATACCTCAGATGCAAGACCTTTCCTCAGGATCAAACCCTTTCCAATGCACAAGGCAGAAGGTGAAGAATGCCTTTACAGAGCTGGGAATCTAGAATTAGACTAACCTCGTACTCCTGACTATTCTCAGAGACCGTAACTGCGGTAGGGAGAGGACGAGAGAACTTATTGAGGACTAAAGCTTCAAAGGGGAAACATGAAAGGAGTTTGAAATCTTGAGGCTTTTAGGGATCTGGCGTTTAAAGCAAACCGAATTCAACTTAGCAACTATAGTGTACAGGCCAATGAATCTTGGGGCAAAATTTCAGAGAAGGAACCCTGAGATTGATGTTCCTGGTGAAAAGCCAGACTTTGTCTCCAGACTGTAGAGAAGGTGGCTTGCGCCTGCGATGGTCGGCAAAACCTTGAAATTTATCATCACCCCAAATAGAATTTAATGATTGTTGGACCGTACCCAAAGCTGGAGTGTCCTGAGAAAGGGTCACAGGAAGAGGGAGCTGAGGGTGTTTTCCATAAACTGTAAGAAATGGTGTCTTCTTCTTGACATTGTTGTGAGAGTATTCTGCCCACGGGAGTAGAGATGACCCATCATCATGATGAGCCGAGACTAAAGTTCGGAGAAAGACCCCTAACTCTTGATTAACTCTCTCAGTCTGTCCATTGGATTGAGGGTGGTAAGAAGAAGAGAAATTCAGGACAATATTGAGGGATTTGCAAAAGGCTCTCCAAAAGAGAGATGTAAATTGAACACCCCTGTCAGAAACAATATGGGAAGGAACCTAAGGGAGACGGAAGATTTCTTGAACAAAAGTGGGAACCAAAGCAGGAGCAGAAGGAAGACCCGGAAGAGGAACAAAATGGGCCAATTTAGAGAACCGATCAATTACCACCCAAATGACCATAATATTCTCAGATGGTGGGAGATCGGTGATAAAGTCCATGGCAATGTAAGACCAGGGCTAGGGCATGAGAAAACCAGCAGGAGCTTGTGTGGAGGATTTAGACCGGGCACAGACATGACAAGCCTTAACGTAGTCTTTGGCATCCAGGCGGAGAGTGGGCCACCAGCAGTGGCGACTGATGTGCAGGAAGGATAGGAGGAATCCAGCATGACCTGCCACCTTGGAATCATGTCCCCAAGAGGGATCTTCACTTAACTCAGTGGGGACGAAGGTCTTGCCAGGAGGAATTTTTGACTCCAGGGTGGTAGAATGGGGCAGAATACATGAGTTTGGAATGATCGACTCAGGTTCAAAGGTGGGCTCCTCATCCAGAGTTTCAAAAAACCTAGATGTAGTGATGTAGTAGTGGATGAACGAATGGATGAATGTATGATGGATGGACGAATATTATTATTGAGTTATTATTATGATGATTAATTTTTCCGCAGCACCCAATCAGTTCTCCCAGAGAGTAACATTTATTTGACTTCAGACAAACAGATTTCATAATACTTGCACCAGATGATCAAAATCCAACAGAGTAAATATTACATATTCAGAGTCCCATTACAACTGTGCCCTCATGCCCATGGAGAGAAAGGTGAACTGGCAGCCAGACACTGCTAACTTGAATGTCCACTTAAGTGTTGGTCTCACACTGGGGGGGGGGGAGGTTTCTCCTAACCTCACATTAGTGTTTAACAGATAAACAAGCCACAATGAACCCCCTCAAGGCTAATTAGCATCTACATTCCACAACCCCCATGCAAGCAACTGTGGGCCTTTGATATGTAATGCAGCTTGTAAATACAGTAAATACCTATGTGTATATATATATATATATGAAATATTACACAACACTAGAGAGTGCATCAACCCGACTGTTGCAGGAACCAGGTTTGTACGTAATTGTGAAATTAAAACAGAAAAAGAAAAGACTCTACCTGGCCTATCTGGGATTTAGTCATTTGGCATTCTGCAGATTTTTGCGATCAGTGAAGATTGTTAGGGAGTGAGGGGAACCCTCCAAAAGATGACGCCACTCCTCTAACGCCAATTTAATTGCAAGAAGCTCCTGATCACCAATAGCATAATTTTTCTCTGTCTGAGAACATTTTTTGGAGAAAAACGCACATGATTGACATTTTTTCTCCAAGGATTGAAGAAGCACAGCATCCACTTCAATGCAAAATGGATTAGGTCTCCTCAAGAGAGGTCCTCCTTGGCATTCACACCCTTCTTGGTCAAAGCAATAATAGGTGCAGTAATAGAAGAGTAATTCTTAATGAATTGCCTATAATAATTAGTGACTAGAGTTGAGCGAACACCTGGACGTTCGGGTTCGAAGGGTCAGTACAAACTTTGGGAAAAAGTCTGGGTTCAGCACCGAACGTTGCCCGAACGTTATCACAGACCCCGAACCCCATTGAAGTCAATGGGGACCCGAACTTTTAGGCACAAAAATGGCTATAACAAAGTCCTGGCAAGTGCTAGAGGGCTGCAAAAGGAAGTAAAATGGGGTTAACAGTAGGGCAAGTGCCCTACAGAAAAATGGGGATAGGTAAAATAAATTAAGAAATCTCAAATTACTCCCACAATCTGATCGTTGTGTACGATCGTAACGATCGTTGTGTTAGGCAGGGTTTGATCTGCAATCTGTCACTCAAAGCAGCAGTATGTGAAATCCCAAATTACTCTAACAATCTGATCGTTGTGCACGATCGTAGCGATCGTTGTGTTATGCAGAGTTTGATCTGCAATCTGCAATCTGTCACTCAAAGCAGCAGTATGTGAAATCTCAAATTTCTGTAATCTGTCCCTCAGAGCAACAGCAGTAGTAATCTCAGGATGCAGGATCAGATGTTAAAATGTCTGCAATCTCTCCCTCACAAAAACGCCGGCAGCATCCTCTCCCTACACTAACCCAAGAGCATGTGACATGCAGCACTGTGACTCCAGCTAATAAAGAGGCTGGGTCATATGATGCACTGGCCAATCACAGACATGCCATTAGTAGGCATGGCTGTGATGGCTTCTAAGGGCAAACCAGTGAAACGCTTGTTGATTGGCTGCCCTTCAGCTATTCAACATGCGTGATCAACTACCAGAACCCAGAACCCGAAACAGAACGTTTTTTGAAATGTCCGTGTTTGGGTCCGGGTCCCAGACACCCGAAAGTTCGGTACGGACCCGAACGTTACAGTCCGGGTTCGCTCAACACTATTAGTGACCCCAAGAAATCGATGTGTGGCCTTGAGGATGGCAGGAAGAGGCCAGTTGGTAATGGCCGAGACATTTTCGGATCCATACGAACACCCAAACTGGAGACAAAGCATCCCGGGATCAGGACCTCAGAACATTCAAAAGAACATTTCTCCGGCTTGGCATACAGATTATTTTCTCTAAGGAGCTAAAGTACAACCCGGACATGGTTTCAGTGGACAAGCAGATTTTCCTAAAAGATGAGAATGTCATCCAGATAGATGACAACACATTGATAAAGCAGATCCCTGAAGATTTTGTGGCCTAAGCTTTGGAACACAGCTGGGGCAGTACACAGCCCAAAGGGCATAACCAAGTATTCATAATGCCCACCTATAGTGTTAAACATGGTTTTCCATTCGTCACCTTCCCTTATCCGGATCAGATTGCATGCACCCCTTAGATCCAATTTGGTAAAAATGGAGGCAACTTTCAATCTGTTGAATGGCTCAGATAATAGGGGTAAGGGGTATCAGTTCGTGATTGTCACCGCGTTTAGGCCTCGATAATCAATGCAGGCTCTTAACCTTTTGTGTCCGTGCTATAGCCGAAAGACAGCTACAGCGTGGACCTGAATTGCTGGGAGGGCGTCCATGGATGTCCTCCCAAGCGTCCCTGCGGGTTGCGTGCAGTGCGCTCTGTGATCACCAAGTCCATGAGACTCAGCTGATTACAGATCAGAGTAAGGGGGCGGTCCCATCTCCTTACCACGTGATCAGCTGTCAGCCAATGACAGCTGATCACGTGATGTAAACAGAAGATCGGTGATCATTATTTTTTTCCCTCACGCTGTCAGCGTGAGGGATAAAAGAAGACGATACCCGGCTTCTGTCAGAGGGACATCGGTCCCTCGCACAGCGAGCAGCGGGTGGCTCATCTGTGCCTACCAGTCGCCCCTGCCAATGCCACCTATCATTACCCACCAGTGCCCCCTGCCAGTACCCACCATTGCCATCTACCAGTGCCCACAGTGCCACCTACCTTTGCCCACCAGTGCCACCTAGCTTTGCCCACCTGTGCTGCCAATCAATGCCCATCAGTGCCGCATCATCAGTGCCACTGATCAGTGCTGCCTATCCGCATCACCTACCAGTGCCCACCAGCGACCATCAGTGCCACCCATCAGTGCCCATCAGAGCCACCTATCAGTGCCCTTCAGTGCCATTGATCAGTGCCGCCCATCAGTGCCAACCATCAGTGCCACCCATCAGTGCCGCCTCATCAGTGCTTATCAGTGCCCCCATCAGGACCCATTAGTGCCGCCTTATCAGTGCAGTTTATCAGTGCCCATAAGTGCAGCCTAGCAGTACCCATTAGTGCAACCTATCAGTGCCCATCAGTGCAACCTCATCAGAGCACATCAGTGAAGGAAAAAAATTACCTGTTTTCAAAATTTTATAAAATAATATAAAAATAAAAAACCCAGAAGTGATTAAATACCACCAAAAGAAAGCTCTATTTGTGGGAAAAAAATGATAAAAATTTCATATAGGTACAGTGTAGCATGACTGCGCAATTGTCATTCAAGTGCAACAGTGCTGAAAGCTGAAGATTGGTCTGGGCAGGAGGGGGGTTTAAGTGCCCAATAAGCAAGTGGTTAAGTTACCATCTGTTTTGGCAACAAAAAAGAATCCTGCTTGCGCAGGCAATGAGGGCTTCTGGATGAACCCTTTCTCAGCGACATACTCTGACATGGCCTGGGTCTCTGGAATGGACAGGGGATAGGTACAGCCCCTGGGCAGAGTCGCTCCGGGAACAAGGTCAATGGCACAGTCAAAGGACCTGTGAGGAGGAAGCACTTCAGCTTATTTCTTGCAGAAAACATCCCAGAAATCGCTATATGCAGCGGGAAGAACAGAAGAAACTGAGGTTGGGCCAATGGGAAGTCTCTCTTTTAGGGAAACCTTGGGTAGGCAGGACGAGAAACAGGAGGAACCCCAAGCCAGGATCTGCCCAGAAGTCCAGTCAACATGTGGGGAATGGAGTTGTAACCAAGGAAGGCCCAATACAATGTGGGTTGAGGCCTTAGGTAGGATAAGGAAGGATATCTCCTCCTGGTGGAGTATTCGTACCGTCATCTTAACAGGAAGGGTCTGGAAGCGGATAGGGCCCCCTGGAAGAACAGTACCATCGATCAATGAGACCACCAATGGAGTGGCGGGGGGTGAAAGGGTAAGTTTCATGGAAGATGCAGTTCCATAAAGTGTTTCCCGGATAAGCAAGTGTCACGAAAATTACCTTTGCCCCCACAGTAGAGACACAGGCCCAGAGTTCTGCGCCTAGCACGTTCCTTGAGAGATAGCCTGGTCCGGTTCCTCAGCTGGCAGGGGATGCTTCACGGGTCACAGAGAGGGGAGCTCAGGCTGACTAGGGACCAAGGGGTGCTGGCGCTAATTTGTCCTTCACTCTGTCAGAGAGGCCCTGTAAAAAGGTTGCAACTAAGGCCTCATTGTTCCAGTTCAGCTCAGCAGTTAGGATCTGAAAATGAAGAGCATACTGTCCCACAAAAGTAGACTCTTGGCAGAGGTGTAAAAGGGCCCTGGCCACTGAAGAGACACGACCTGGTTCCTCAAAGATAAAATTGCATATAAGTCTCTTTATATAGAAAAGTGCTTCTGTGCAGAAGGTGCTCCTTTAAAATTGTGACTTGTGGGTAATGCCATAGGACAAAAGGAGACCAAGCTTGTAGATCATTTATCGGGAGACCCAACCCAAAGTTCCCAGCAGCCTTTATCGGGAGACCCAACCCAAAGTTCCCAGCAGAGTTACAGATGAGCTGTGAGTCAGGAGGAAGTAGAGAGAAGACGTTGCTGGAACTGGCAGCAGAGGAGTGGAAAACCTGCACAGTATGCGCTCTGGTGACCAGTGGATGGAGGAGTGTTTCTGACAAGTGAAAGGTACGCACATCGGGCCAGAGAGGGTTGGCTCTCCCGATAAATGACCTACAAGCTTCAAGACTCCTTTTGTCGTATGGCATAGGAGTCCAACATATCTGGTGAGTGCAGTCAGACTTCAAACGGTATGCAAGCTTACCCACAAGAGTCACAATTTTAAAGGATCACCTTGAGCACAGAAGCACTTTTCCCTCCCTTCCCACTCCCAAGCAAAAAGTCATCCCCAGCAGAAGAAACAACGTTACCAGAAGAACATTAACAGAAGAAACAACCTTACCACAAGAAACAACCTTACCAAAAGAACCTTACCTTTCCAGAAGAAAAAACCTTACCAGAATAATATTACCTTTCCCGAAGAAACAACTTTACCAGAAGAACCTTACCTTACAAAATAAAGAACCTTACCAGAAGATACTTACCTTACCTTACCAGAAGAACCTTACCATTCCATAAGAAGCTTACCTTATTAGAAGAACCTTAACTGACCAAAAGAACCTTACCTTTCCAGAAGAAACAATCTTTCAGAAGAACCTTACCTTACCAGAAGAACCTTAACTTACCAGAAAAACAATACCTTTCCAAAAGAACTTTAGCTTACCAGAAGGACCTTATCTTACAAGAAGAAACAACCCTACATGATGCTTTGCATCATGTGATACATCAAAGCCAAAAAGGATCCTGGGATCCTCAACTCTGCACCAAACTGCATCTTTGATCTACACAGGCACCTTACCAGTGTGCAGGTGCTCCTACATAGGCACAGGAACCTAAAAGGAAGCTATGGCTGTATGTTTAGGGTCATTGTCCTGCTGGAAGGTGAACCTCTGCCCCAGTCTCAAGTCTATTGCAGACTCTAACAGGTTTTCTTCTAAGACTGCCCTGTATTTGGCTCCATCCATCTTCCCATCAACTCTGACCAGCTTCCCTGTCTCTGATGAAGAAAAGCATCCCCACAACATTATACTGCCACCACCATGTTTCATGGTGGGGATGGTGTGTCCAGGGTGATGTGCAGTGTTAGTTTTTCTCTTAGGCCAAACATTTAAACTTTGGTCTTATCTGACCAGGGTACCTTCTTCCACATGTTTGCTGCGTCCCCACATAGCTTCTCACAAACTGCAAACAGGACTTCCTATGGCTTTTTTTCAACAATGGCTTTCTACTTGCCACTCTTCCATAAAGGCCAGATTTGTGCTGTGTAAGACTAATAGTTGTCCTGTGGCCTTGCCTGGCCTGTCAGTTTAGATGGAAGTCCATGTCTTGGTAGGTTTGCAGTTGTGCCATACTCTTTCTAGTTTCAGATGATGGATTGAACAGTGCTTCATGAGATGTTCAAAACTTGGGATTTTTTTATAGTCTAACTCTGCTTTAACCACTTGCCGACTGCCAACCACAGGTTGACGGCGACAAAGTGGTTCGATTTCGTAAAACGCCGTCATATGACGGCGGCTGCGAGATTGAGCACTGTGAGCGCGCACCGCCGGAGGCGCGCTCGCGCATTCACTGTGTCCGGGGGAGGCCAGGGAGCGGGTGCGGCGGACTCGATCTCCGCCGGCTACCCGCGATGCCCCCCCCCCCAGAGTGAAAGAACGGAGGTCCGTGAATGTAAACACGGATCTCGGTTCTGTGAGGGGGGAAGGGCTGTGATCACAGCCTTCCTCTACATGGAAGCTGTGATCACTTCCCTTCCCCAGCTAGGGCAGGCCACACACAGTTAGAACACACCCAGGGAACACAGTTAACCCTTAGAGCGCCCCCTGCAGGTTAACCCCTTCACTGCCAATGGCATTTACACAGTAATCAGTGCATTTTTATAGCACTGATCGCTGTATAAATGCCAATGGTCCAAAAAAAGTGTCAAAATGGTCCGACATGTCCGTCCCAATATCGCAGTACCGCTAAAAATCACAGATCGCCGCCATTACTAGTAAAAAAAAATAAATAAATAAAAACCCCAAAAATGAATTCTCATCATCCGTAAACGCGGCAACTTTTGCGCAAACCAATCAATAAACGCAGATTGCGATTTTTTTAATCAAAATATGAGGAAGAATATAAAATCGTCCGAAACCGTTGAAAAAAATTTTTTTTATATTTTTTTTTTTGGGATTTGTATTTTAGCAAAAAGTAAGAAATTTGGGGGTTTTTTGCAAAATTGTCGCTCTTCTTTTGTTTATAGCGGCGATCAGAAATGACGCAGCGGTGATCAAATACCACCAAAAGAAAGCTCTATTTGTGGGGAAAAAAGGACGCAAATTTCGTTTTGGTACAACGTCGCACGACCACGCAATTGTCAGTTAAAGCGACGCAGCGCCGAATCGCAAAAAGGGCTCTGGTCCTAAAATGTGAAATCCTTCCGGGGTTGAAGTAGTTAAATTTCTCCACAACTTTATCCCTGACCTGTCTGGTGTGTTCCTTGGCCTCCATGGTGCTGTTTGTTCACTGAGGCTGGGTTAACACTATCCGATAAAAAAACGGTCCTACTTTGACCCTACACTGCTGTGCGATTTACAGTCCTACATGGGGTCAAAGTCGGACCGTTTGTCTGTGAACAGGGATCCGACTTTGATCCCGACAATGCGAGGCACTTTGTGCTCTGGGGATCTTGAAGGGGAACTCCACGCCAAATTTAAAAAAAAAACTGGCATGGGGTCCCCCTCCAGGGGCATACCAGGCCCTTTGGTCTGGTACGGATTTTAAGGGGAACCCCATGCCGAAAAAACAGCGTGGGGTCCCCCCCAAAATCCATACCAGACCCTTATCCGAGCACGCAACCCGGCAGGCCAGGAAAGGGGGTGGGGACGAGCGAGCGGCCCCCTCCCTCCTGGACCATACCAGGCCGCGTGCCCTCAACATGGCGGTATGGGTGCTTTGGGGCAGGGGGGGCTCTGTGCCCCCACCCCAAAGCACCTTGTCCCCATGTTGATGAGGACAAGGGCCTCTTCCCAACAACCCTGGCCGGTGGTTGTCGGGGTCTGCGGGCGGGGACTCATCGGAATCTGGAAGCCCCCTTTAACAAGGGGGCCCCCAGATGCTGGCCCCCCACCCTATGTAAATGAGTATGGAGTACATCGTACCCCTACCCATTTACCTGGAAAGAAATATGTACACAAAAAAACACACAGCTTTTTAAAATATTTTATTAAATCTGCTTCGGCGGTCTTCTCCCTCTCCGGTGTCTTCTTTTCTTCGGCTCTTTTGGGGGGTCTTTCATCTTCTGAGGGGTCTTTTCTTCTTCTCTGCGGCGTCTTCTGCTCTTTTGCTGGTCTTCTCCGCTGTCCTCTTCCCTCTCTTCTTCTTCTTCTTCTTTTCTTCTTTCCATGTTGACACGACGCGTTCTCCTTCACGAATGCCCTCGCCGCTCTGTGCTGTGCCTTATATTGGCATGGGGCGTGGCCACGAGATGACATCACCTGGAGGTCCCGCCCCATATGCGGTCACAGCTCCGTCCCCCAGGATGTGACCTCACATGGGGCGGGACCTCCAGGTGATGTCATCTGGTGGCCACACCCCATGCCAATATAAGGCACAGCACAGAGCGGCGAGGGCATTCGTGAAGGAGAACGCGTCGTGTCAATATGGGAAGAAGAAGAAAAGAAGAAGAAGAGAGGGAAGAGGACAGCGGAGAAGACCGGCAAAAGAGCAGAAGACACCGCAGAGAAGAAGAAAAGACCCCTCAGAAGATGAAAGACCCCGCAAAAGAGCGGAAGAAAAGAAGACACCGGAGAGGGAGAAGACCGCCGGAGCAGATTTAATAAAATATTTTAAAAAGCTGTGTGTTTTTTTGTGTACATATTTCTTTCCAGGTAAATGGGTAGGGGTAAGATGTACCCCATACTCATTTACATAGGGTGGGGGGCCGGCATCTGGGGGCCCCCTTGTTAAAGGGGGCTTCCAGATTCCGATGAGTCCCGCCCGCAGACCCCGACAACCACCGGCCAGGGTTGTCGGGAAGAGGCCCTTGTCCTCATCAACATGGGGACAAGGTGCTTTGGGGTGGGGGGCACAGAGCCCCCCCTGCCCCAAAGCACCCCCCCTGCCCCAAAGCACCCATACTCCCCATGTTGAGGGCACGCGGCCTGGTATGGTCCAGGAGGGAGGGGGCCGCTCGCTCGTCCCCACCCCCTTTCCTGGCCTGCCGGGCTCCGTGCTTGGATTAGGGTCTGGTATGGATTTTAGGGGGGACCCCACGCTGTTTTTTCGGCATGGGGTTCCCCTTAAAATCCGTACCAGACCAAAGGGCCTGGTATGCTCCTGGAGGGGGGGCCCATGCCAGTTTTTTCTTTAAAAATATGGTGTGGAGTTCCCCTTCAAGATCCCCAGAGCACAAGTCGCATGCCAAAGTCGGATCAGTGAAGACATTGATCCGACTTCAATGCCTTTCAATGGGCTAAAGTAGGATCAAAGTCGGACAAAAGTAGTACAGGAACCCTTTTCAAAGTCGGTCCGACTTTGAAAAACACATGTCGGAGCAGTTAAGACGGCTCTCATAGGGAATGATTGTTTTTGTGACGTAATGCAACTTGTGCTCTTCATGTCGGTCCGAGAATTGGACTAGTGTGAACCCAGCCTAAGGTTCTCTAACAAATCCCTTTGAGGGATTCACAGAACAGCTGTATTTATGCTGAGATATAATTACCCACAGGTGGGCTCTATTTACTAATTAGGTGACTTCTGAAGGCAATTGGTTGCAGTAGATTTTAGTTAAGGGTTTCAGAGTAACGGGGGCTAAATACAAATGCACGCCACACTTTTCACATATTTATTTGTAAAATATTTTGAAAACCATTTATCATTTTCCTTCCACTTCACAATTATGTGCCACTTTGTGTCGGTCAATCACATAAAATCACAATAAAATACATTTATGTTTTTGGTTGTAACATGAGAAAATGTGGACAATTTCAAGGGGTATGAATACTTTTTCAAGGTAATGTAAAAATTATAGATAACAATGTGAACATTTTGGTGTCTGAATTTAAAATTATGATAACTATCAATCTCTTGTAACACAATTACATCCCATTGAACAATTCCCCGGCTGGTTTGGCTCTGAATGGAAATAATGATAGCATCCTTGGGGTGCTCAGAATTACTCTCCGGGATCAATTCTGCGTTTATAAAGATAGAACACAGATTGTTATATAGCTATATGTCTTAGCAGGTAAGAGAACAATATCCCTTTATAAAGTATAAATGTCATCTTGCCTTTACAGATTAGAATGTATGACTTTACTCTGAATTTCCTAATCTTCATGCTTGTTCTGGGTGAGTGTCTCAGAAAGTATTGCCAGTCAAGCAACTAGCATTTTCATAAGCGGGTCAACCCAACAATGAGAGCCCCAATATTTGTTTTGGTAGAGTTTTTCTGTTCTTTATTATCTTTAGAGGACATTTTTTGGACAGCCATCCAAAAGCAATAAATGTAGCCATGCTGGGTATGCACCATGTTAGGAGTAGCTGGTTTTCCGGCCAGGTTACACTCAGGAAGTTGGAAGGGATTTATTATTGCAAAACCTCACCAAAGGGGATGTAGTCCTATAGTCAATATATTTTTTTAGTGATACAGCATGGAATTGTTAAATCCGCCCTTCTGTGCCTCCACTGGCAACATTTCCCTTCACTTCCTATCCCAGCAATGCAACAGGAAGTGAGAGGGCATCTCTACAAAGTGAAAGCTGTTGTCACCGAATAAGATGGCTCCAGTAGAAGAATTCAACTACTTTCTTGCTCTGGTGATACCTGTAAAAAATTGAATTTTCCGTCATTTTCTGTCTTGGTCGGAATGTTTTTTTTAATGTTCATAAAGCAATCTTATTTTTTTTTAATCTTTTTATTTTTTCCCAAAGAGAAAATACATTCAGGATTTTCCATAACAGTTTTTGCCCAACCGTGCTGGGTTTTCCAATGAGAAAGCCCAGCACTATGAATGGACAGATGGAGGGATGTGACCTCCTCAGTAAGGGCAAAACACTGACAAAGGTTCCAATACTCCCACACTATCCATAATTTTAAAACTATACCAGGGGTCTCTAAAATTTCTAAACTAAGGACCAGTTTATTGTGGTTGAGACTTTAGGGGAGGCCAGGCCGTGGACATTGGGAGTAGAAAATGTCCTGGCATCAGTAGGAGTATACAATATCCCATCTTTGGTATTAGGGGAATAATTAGTGGTCCATTAATGGTGTCAGTGGGAGGAATAGTGCCCCATCATTGGTGTCAGTGAGAGGATTAGTGGCTGCTCATTGGGAGGAATAGTGCACAATCGTTGCTGTCAGCGGGAGGAATGGTGCCCCATCATTGGTGTCAGTGGGAGGAATAATGCCCCATCATTGGTGTCAGAGGGAGGAATGGTGCCCCATCATTGGTGTCAGTGGGAGGAATAATGCCCCATCATTGGTGTCAGAGGGAGGAATGGTGCCCCATCATTGGTGTCAGTGGGAGGAATAGTGCCCAATCATTGGTGTCAGTGAGAGGATTAGTGGCTCCTCATTGGTGTCAGTGGGGGGAATAGTCCCCCATCATTGGTGTCAGTGAGAGGAATAGTGCCCCATCATTGGTGTCAGTGAGAGGATTAGTGGCTCCTCATTGGTGTCAGTGGGGGGAATAGTCCCCCATCATTGGTGTCAGTGGGAGGAATAGTGACCCATCATTGGTGTCAGTGGGAGGAATAGTGCCCCATCATTGGTGTCAGTGGGAGGAATAGTGCCCCATCATTGGTGTCAGTGGGAGGAATAGTTCCCCATCATTGGTGTCAGTGAGAGGAATAGTGCCTCCCCATTGGTGTAAGTGGAAGAAATAGTGTCCCATTATTGGTGTCAGTGGGAGGAATATTGCCCTATTCTCTGTGTCAAAAGGAATAGTTCCCCATGGTTGGTGTCAGTAGGAGGAATAGTGCTCCATCATTGGTGTCAGTGGAAGACATAGTGCCCCAACCTTGGTGTCAGTTGAAGGAATAGTGCCCCAAGGGCTGGACAAAGGCAAGCGAGGGCCACATGCGGCCGCAGTTTGGGGATCACCATATGTTTTGGGGTCAATTATAATAATGAAGATAATAATAATAAATAGTAATAACAATAATGGCAACAATAATAATAAAAATAGTAATAATAACAATAATAAAAATAGAAATAATAATGATAATAATAATAATAATAGTAATAATAATAATAAAAATAGAAATAATAATGATAATAATAATAAAAATAGTAGTAATAATCATCATCATAATAATAATAATAATAATAATAATAATAATAAATTATTATTATTATTCAGGATTTATATAGTGCCAACAGTTTGCGCAGCTCTTTACAAAATGCAGAAGGTACAGTTAATATATTATTCAATACAAATTAAATCAGGGAGCCCTGCTCGTTAGAGCTTACAATGTAAAATCAATAATTTCACACAACCATCACCCTAGATGGAGATATGTTTTCACCAAGTTTCAGATAACAAACGTGTCAATCTTGGATGAAAGTTGAGTGAATCTTGGGTGAAAGCACTGATACTGTCCTACTTATGTATTAACTCCTCTTGAAAAGAGTTAAGCTGCCTGTGGATATTGCCATACTGTCTGGTCAGACTAGGTGTATGGCGGTACAGTGGAACCTCAGATTACAAGCATAATCCGTTCCAGAAGAATGCTTGTAATCCAAAGCACTCGTATATCAAAGCAAGTTTCCCCATAGGAAACAATGGAAACTCAGATGATTAGTTCCACAGTGACTGCTTCTCTAAACAGTACTGTATGTGGCCAGAGGTGAGGGGTTGCTGATGTATGCAGTACTTTATATGGCCAGAGGTGCGGAGGCACTGGTGAGGCTCTGAGACGCTCGGAAACACTCGGAAACTGTCGACACTTTTGGTGTTTCTGAGTATTTCCGATGGCTTCTGAGCATCTCTGAGCCTCACCAGCGCCCCCACACTTCTGGCCACATAAGGCATTGCATGCACAGAGACTTGAATCCTTTTTTAAAAACTGCTCCTATTGCGAAATGCTCCTAAACCACGTTACTCACCATCCGAGGTTCCACTGTATATCAATGTGAAAAGTGGCATTTGAGAGAGAACAGCAATTGTTATTTTGATTATTATTGTTATTATTGTTGCAGAGCATGTTAGCAGAAAGCACAGCATTCGGTCTTATTTATTCTACATTTCTCTATCCAAATTTTAAATCCATTTTGGGCAATATATGAAGGTGTGGCCCTTCTTTGATGTATTCATAAATCTGTGTTTTCTTAGAAGTCCTAATAGCTGGCGAACAAAAGACACCGGATTATTTAGGATCTTCACTGCAATAGCTGTATACAGGGCAGAAAACCTGCAGTCAGCATCGCCACCTACTGGTCTAAGTGGTAACTATGAATTATGTATAATTATGTGCATATATTTCCTATTTAGCTAAAAGACAGTTAAAAAATATATCTTTTTTTTAGTCCTGAACAAAAAACATAAAGTATAAATATGCAAAACCCCTAAAAGAAGAACTAAACTAAACATGAAATAAGACATGAATAAAATTGTAAAAAGTACATAAATAAAAGAAATAAATAAGCATTTTTTTCCTATAATTGTCAGCTCCAGCTAGTGGCCATAATGTGATATTATTTATAATGTGGTTTTATTTATCATAATAATTGCGGCATTATTTATCATTGACCACTTCAGCCCTGGAAGGATTTCACACTTTAGCACCAGAGCACTTTTTGCGATTCGGCACTGCGTCGATTTAACTGACAATTGCGCGGTCGTGTGACGTTGTACCCAAACTAGATTTGCGAGCTTTTTTTCCCACAAATAGAGCTTTCTTTTGGGGTATTTGATCCCCTCTGCATCATTTCTGATCGCAGCTATAAACAAAAGAAGAGCGATAATTTTGCAAAACAACCCAAATTTCTTACTTTTTGCTAAAATACAAATCCAAAAAAAATATATAAAAAAACATTTTTTTCCATCGGTTTTGGCCGATTTATATTCTTCCTCATATTTTTGGTAAAAAAAAAAATCGCAATCGGCGTTTATTGATTGGTTTGCGGAAACGTTGCCTTGTTTACGGACGATGAGAATTTATTTCTGGGGTTCTTTTTTTTTTTTTTTTTACTAGTAATGGCGGCGATCTGTGATTTTTAGTGGTACTGCGATATTGCAGCGGACATGTGGGACCATTTTGACACTTTTTTGGGACCATTGGCATTCATACAGCGATCAGTGCTATAAAAATGCACTGATTACTGTGTAAATGCCAATGGCATTGAGGGGGTTAACCTGCAGGGGGCGCTCTAAGGGTTAACTGTGTTCCCTGGGTGTGTTCTAACTGTGGGGGGACTGCCCTGGCTGGGGGAAGGGGGTGATCACAGCTCCCATATACAGGAAGCCTGTGATCATTGCCCTTCCCCCTCTATGAGAATGGAGATCCGTGTTTACATACATGGACCTCCGTTCTCTCACTGCGGGGGGGGGGGCCATCACGGGTAGCCGGCGGCGATCGAGTCCGCCCTACCCGCTCCCTGGCCCCCCCTGGACACAGTGAGTGTGCGAACGCGCCTCCGGCAGCGCGCGCGCTCACAGCACTAGTTATCGCAGCTACCGTCCTATGACAGCGGTTTGCGATAACGAGCCACTCTGTCGCTATCAGGCTGCGAACGGCGGTCGGCAAGTGGTTAAAGAAGAATTCCAGAGAATTGCATGGTTTAACTGCTTGTTTTTGTCTAGGGGTGAGGAGAACAAAGATATACTTAGCCTTACCCGCTCCGGAAACCGCTCACCCCACTCAGCCCTTGGGATTGGGTGAAAAAATGGATGTTTTAATGTTATACATGAAATGTCATTGTGGGCATGCCCTGGCTGGATGGTCCATTGTGATAGGTCCATTTTTCGCCCAATCCCAGGGCTTGCCCTTGGTTAACTTGAGAAAGGGGCGTGGCCCTGAAATGCGTCATTGCCATGGATACGACTGGACACTGCACAAGTGGGCATTCGGTTTCCTGAGTGGGTCTGTTTAGCGGGTCCCAGAGTGGCTTGTTCCAGCGGCTCCTCCTTGTCCGGGGGAGTGTCACAGTCAGCTTCCACTTCCCCTGATGTCTGCTGGCCTTGTTGCGGTATTGCCATTGACACTCCATTGGGCTGCATCCAGCTCCCCCTGTCCCGAGGTGTGGTTTCCTCAAGGTGCAAGTGGCATAAGCAACAGTGTGAATAGCTCCCCAGCACCATTCCATCCTGGCATCAGACCAGCGGGTGTGTTTGGGGAAAATTCCTGCACCTGTTACATAGCTCTCAACTGTCCCAGATTTCGAGGGACTGTCCCTGACAAAGTCCCTTTGCCCCTCTTTCCTCCTCATGTGTCCCTCATTTCGGTCTGATCTATAAAGTTGCATATAAAATGCACTATTTATATTTTAAAAAGCGTTTCCCAGTGCTAAAACCTTTCATCCAATTTCTAAATTCCTACATTGGTGGGCTTAACCAATCATTTTTGGTTTGTATAATTCTCCTTTAGGGGGGTGTGGCAGGAGGTGTCTCTGATGCCTACATACTTTTGCTAATAGATGGTCCATCTTTCCCATCTCAAAAAGTTGGGAGGTATGCTGTTAGCCTGCATTCACATAGGGGCGACCCGACTTTGGCGCGACTTTGCTAGGCGATTTCAGCACGACTTTCAGCGCAACTTCCAGCGCGACTTCAAGGACTTCAGGCGACTTTACAACACGACTTTTGCCAGGCGACTTTGCCTTGACCAATCAGAGAAGGGAGGGAGAGGGCTGCCTAAAAATAAATTCTATTCTTTCAACTGTAAAGTCGCTTCCATGTAGATGGAGATCCGACTTGGAGGCGACTTCTATTGAATCCTATGGGCACAAGTGGGATAGAAGTCGCCTAGAAGTAGTACAGGAACCTTTTCAGAAGTCGCCTTGAAGTCGGAGCGACTTCAGTCGTGTATATTAAGACGGCTCCCATTCATTTCAATGGGATTTCAAATGTCAAGCGACTTGGGGCGACTCGAGGCAACTCAAGTCAGATCGCAAGTCGCCCCTGTGTGAACGGGCACTTAGGGTTGCTGGATTCCCCTTCAGCTGATCCACCAGCCCGAAAGTCCCAGTTCCAATCCACCATTTTGGCCAAGAAGAGGAGGTTGAGGAATCCATCCATCCTGGTCTGCCTCACCACACCTACCTTACAACTAGCTGTTTGTTCTGCTCTTTGCCACAGATTACCGTGATTCCATTTTAATTCATTTTAACTTAGTTTATGTTTTTCAATAAACGTTTTACACAGCCTATAAGTTCCTCCACTTTATCGGTCTAGATCCCACCTGAAATGAGGGGACACACAGAACTATGGTCACACAGCAAGGGCTCAGCGCCTACAGATTACATTTGACCGATTCCGTCTGACAATCTATAGGCTTTCACATGCATGTGTTTTGGCCGCCATCATTAATTTCTTACATTAATTGGGTTCTCTTGGACCTCTAGGGGTCATTAGGTCAAGGCTCCCACTGCAATGTGGGTATGTTTTTTTCTCACGTTGGATGGTGAACCTTTGGCCCAGTTTGAGGTCCTGAGTGCTGTGGAACATCTTTTCATTGAGGAGCTCTCTGTACATTGCTCCATTAAAGGCTAAGTTCATGTTTGTTCACTTTTTTTTTTCTAAATTCCAGCCCCCCTATATACCAGTATAGCATTCATGTCCTTTTTTTTGCAAAAAAATATCAACGCTTTCCATAAAATTTGCAGATACTTACCGTACTGTCCTCCATCCATGTTTCCAGACGTATCTATTGCTTTTTCCTTACTTCCTTGGCAGACTGTAGGTCAGGTCACAGGAAGGAGTTGACCAGCTGACCTTATTAGCACACACCCCGCTTCATAAACCCTCCTACCTACTGCCCATCTCCAGCTGCATGTTTTTTTTAAATGAAATGCAATCAATCAGTGATCACCCTTCTCACTAAACCAGTGTTTCTCAATCGCAGTCCTCAAGGCGCACCAACAGGTCATGTTTTCAGGATTTCCCTCAGATAAAAAGGCTGTGGTAATTACTAAGGCCATGAAACTGATCAAATCACCTGTGCAAAATAATCTTAAAAGCCGGTTCACACTGAGGCGACTTGTCAGGCGACTCAAGTCGCCTGACAAGTCGTCCCCATGCAGTGCAATGGAACCGTTCTAATAGGAGCGACTCAGGTCGCTCCCACTTAGAAAAAGGTTCCTGCACTATTTTCGAGGCGACCTCAGCGCGACTTGCATTGACTTCTATGTAAAGAAGTCTCCCTGCAAGCCGCGCTGAGGTAGCCTCGAACGGAGCGACTTGCTTTGCCCTGCAAGTCGTGCAGCCTCAGTGTAAATCGGCTCTTAAACATGACCCGTTGGTGCGCCTTGAGGACTGGAATTGAGAAATACTGCACTAAATACACAATAAACAATCAGATTGCATCGTGTATGGCCATTTTTATACAAGTACATAGGAGGGAGTGGATAGAAACACTCAGCTGTCAAACCCCATTCACAATTCTGCATAGCGGGAAATCGCATTCCCACATGCGTTTCTTTTTTTGGCGAGGGGGGAGGCGTTTTGGAGCATTTTCATTCATCACACATAGGACAGCCCAACCACCAGAATGTGCCGCCCTACATGCAGCTTAATTACTTTTTTAGAGTAGGGCTTGATGCATTTTTTACTGTGATTTTTGGTGCAGGGCATTTTGAAATGCAATGAAAAGCACAGATGTGAACGGAGCCCCATTGTTCTTGTGTTACCAATTTCACTTTCAGGCCCCATTCACATCTAGCATAGTGGGAGCGAACGTTTTGTGGCTCGTTTTTCCTGTGACACACATAGGGCAGCCCGCTGATTTCAATTGGCTGTACAACATGTGGCTTATGGGACATTTTGGCGTTTTGTGGGTTACGTGTTTTTACTGTGCGTTTTGCAGCATTTGCCACTCATTTTGTCACATGGCAACATGTGTGTTTGCTTCTGTGTTTGGGTGTGCCTTTAACAATTAATGGCACTGAAAGGGCAACTAATAATTTTAGGTGTATGAAGATGGACATACAGTATACAATCTGATTGTACAATCTCCTTTAGATTTACCAAATGTATAATAGGAGGAAATACCTATCTATCGAATCACTCTGTATCCAGTCAGGCAGGGCCTTGCACTAAATAGTTGATGGCAGATCTAAAGGAGATTGTACAATCAGATTGTATAGTTTATGGCCATCATACACCTAAAATTACTAGTTGCCCTTTCAGTGCCATTAATTGTTAACGGCACACCAAACACAGAAACAAACACACATTTTGCCATGTGAAAAACAAGTGGCAAATGCTGCAAAACGCACAGTAAAAACACGTAACCCACAAAACGCCAAAATGTCCCATTAACCACATGTAGTGCAGCCAATTGAAATCAGCGGGCTGCCCTATTCGTGTCACAGGAAAAACGAGCCACAAAATGTTCGCTCCCACTATGCTAGATGTGAATGGGGCCTGAAAGTGAAATTGGTGCGGTAACACAAGAACAACCAGGCTCCATTCACATCTGTGCGTTTCAGAAATGCGTGGCACCAAAAATCGCAGTAATAAATGCACCAAGCTCCACTAATAAAAAGTTCTGAAGCTTCTTTGGGTTTCTGTGTGTAGGGCAGCCCATTCAGGTGGATGGGCTGCCCTATGCGTGATGAGTGAAAATGCTCCAAAATGCCTCCCTGCCCCGCTAAAAAAAAAAGTGCATGTGGGAATGCGAGTTCCTGCTATGCAGAAATGTGAATGGGACTTGAGTGTTTCTGTCCACTCCCTCCTATGTACTTGTATAAAGATGGGCATACACTATTCAATCTGATTGTACCTTGTGTATTTAGTGAGTAGGGTGATCACTGATTGATTGCATTTCATAAAAAAACGTGCAGCTGGAGATGGGTGATAGATAGGCCGTGGATGATGCAGGGTGTGTGCTAATGATGCCAGCTGGTCAACTCCTTCCTGTGTCATGACCTACAGTCTGGAGTAAGACAGAAGCAATAGATATGCTTTTACCCATGGATGAGGACAGTAAGGTAAGTGTCTGTAGATTTTATGGAAAGCTTTGATATTTTTGCAAAAAAAGTACATGAATGCTATATTGGTACATAGGGGAGCTGGAATTTAGAAAAAAAAGTGAACAAAGGTGAACTTACAGTATCTCACAAAAGTGAGTACACCCCTCACATTTTTGAAAATATTTAATTATACCTTTTAATGTGATAACACTGAAGAAATGACACTTGGCTACAATGTAAAGTAGTGAGTGTACAGCTTGTATAACAGTGTAAATTTGCTGTCTCCTCAAAATAACTCAACACACAGCCATTAATGTCTAAACCACTGGCAACAAAAGTGAGTACACCCCTAAGTGAAAATGTCCAAATTGGGCTCAATTAGCCATTTTCCCTCCCCGGTGTCATGTGACTCATTAGTGTTACAAGGGCTCAGGTGTGATTGGGGAGCAGGTGTGTTAAATTTGGTGTTATCGCTCTCACTCTCTCATACTGGTCACTGGAAGTTCAACATGGCACCTCATGGCAAAGAACTCTCTGAGGATCTGAAAAAAAGAATTGTTGCTCTACATAAAGATGGCCTAGGATATAAGAAGATTGCCAAGACCCTAAAACTGAGCTGCAGCATGGTGGTCAAAACCATACAGCGCTTTAACAGGACAGGTTCCACCCAACATGGTCGACCAAAGAAGTTGAGTGCACGTGTTCAGTGTCATATCCAGAGGTTGTCTTTGGGAAATAGACTTATGAGTGCTGCCAGCATTGCTGCAGAGGTTGAAGGGGTGGGGGGGGTGGGGCAGCCTGTCAGTGTTTAGAAAGCCAGCAAACAGTTTGCTGAAGACAAGCAGACTAAGGACCTGGATTACTGGAACCACGTCCTGTGGTCTGATGAGACCAAAATAAACTTATTTGGTTCAGATGGTGTCACGCGTGTGTGGCAGCAACCAGGTGAGGAGTGCAAAGACAAGTGTGTCTTGCCTACAGTCAGGCATGGTGGTGGGAGTGTCATGGTCTGCATGAGTGCTGCCGGCACTGGGGAGCTATAGTTCATTGAGGGAACCATGAATGCCAACATGTACTGTGACATACTGAAGCAGAGCATGATCCCCTCCCTTTGGAGACTGGGCCGCAGGGCAGTATTCCAACATGATAATGGCCCCAAGCACACCTCCAAGACGACCACTGCCTTGCTAAAGAAGCTGAGGGTAAAGGTGATCGATTGGCCAAGCATCTCTCCAGACCTAAACCATATTGAACATCTGTGGGGCATCCTCAAATGGAAGGTGGAGGAGTGCAATGTCTCTAACATTGATCAGCTCCGTGGTGTCGTCATGGAGGAGGGGAAGAGAACTCCAGTGGCAACCTGTGAAGCTCTGGTGAACTCCATGCCCAAGAGGGTTAAGGCAGTGCTGAAAAATAATGGTGGCCACACAAAATATTGACACTTTGGGCCCAATTTGGAAATTTTCACTTAGGGCTGTACTCATTGTTGTTGCCAGCAGTTTAGACATTAATGGCTGTGTGTTGAGTTGTTTTGAGAGGACGGCAAATTTACACTGTTATACAAGCTGTACACTCATTGTTGTCACATGAAAAGATATAATAAAATATTTTCTAAATGTGAGGGATGTACTCACTTTTGTGAGATATTGTAGCCTTTAAGCTTTCCCTCAACCCTGACTAGTCTCCCAGTCCCTGCTGCTGAAAAACACCCCCACAGCATGGCGCTGCCACCGCCATGACAGCATCATGTTGGGATTCACTGTTGGGATTGTATTGGGCAGGTGAGGAGCAGTGCCTGGTTTCCTCCAGACATAACATTTAGAATTGAGGCCAAAAAGTTCAATCTTGGTTTCATCAGACCAGGGACTATGATATTTTTGGCATTGAGGAGAGGCTTCCGTCTAGCCACTTTGCCATACAGCCCAGATCGGTGGAGGGCTGCAGTGATGGTTGTCCTTCTGGAACTTTGTCCCATTTCCACACAGGATCTCTGGAGCTCAGTCAGAGTGACCATCTGGTTCTTGGTCACCTCTCTTACTAAGGCCCTTCTCCCCCAATTGCTCAGTTTGGCCAGGTGACCAGTTCTTGGAAGAGTCCTGGTTGTGCCAAATTTCTTCCATTTGGGAATTATGGAGGCCACTGTGCTCTTGGGAACCTTCAGCAAAGCAGAAATTGTTTTGTAGCCTTCCTCAGATCTGTGGCTTGCAATAATCCTATCTCTGAGCCCTACAGGCAATTCTTTTGACCTCATGACTGTTGCTCTGATACAGTATATATTGTCAGCTGTGAAACCTTTTAGAGGAAGGTGTGTGCCTTTCCAAATCATGTCCAATTGATTTAATTTACCACAGGTGGACTCCAAGCAAGGTGAACAAACACCTTAGCGAAAATCAAGAGAATGAGAGCCACCTGAGCTAAATTTTAAGTGTTGTTGCAACGAGTTTGAATACTTATGCTAATGTAACATTTCTGTTTCTCCTTTTTCATACATAAAATCCAGTTTTAACCTTGCCATTATGGAGTACTGAGTGTAGATCCATGGGAAAAAAATTAAATTAAACTTCTGTATTATCACGAAGCAACATAACAAAATTGAAAAAAGAGAAGGGGATCTAACTACTTTGTGAATGCACTGTATGTATGTTTATATATGTATATACACTATATTACCAAAAGTATTGGGACATCTGCTTTTACACGCACACTAACTTTAATGGCATCCTAGTCTTAGTCTGTAGGGTTCAATATTGAGTTGGCCCACCCTTTGCAGCCATAACAGATTCATCTCTTCTGAGAAAGCCGTCCACAAGGTTTAGGAGTGTCTATGGGAATGTTTGACCATTCTTCCAAAAGCGAAATTTTTAGGTCAGGCACTGATGTTGACGAGAAGGTCTGACTCACAGTTTCTGCTCTAACTCATCTCAAAGGTGTTCTATTGGGCTGAGGACAGGGCTCTGTGCCGGCCAGTCAAGTTCCTCCACCTCAAACTCGCTCACTCATGTATATGTATATATATATATATATATATATATATATATACACAGTATATGTGTAAAACAGACCTGCCTAGTGACTGTAATCTTAGGCAAAGCCTAATGGTAGGTCAGATTTTTTTAAATTTGGATATAGTAGTCCCAATGGTTCCCATTTAACATACCAAATCAGCAAAGACTCATGAGCTGCTTGGGTTTAGTTCAAGCTATGCCCCTGCTAGAACAGGTGCACTCTGCATAAGGGTATATTAGGAAGGCAGAGAGCTTCCTGGCTTGGCTTCCATAAGGAGAGTGTTTTTCTTTTTGGGGGTGGACCACATCAGATCAACATGTGGAGAGTTGGACCTTATTCATTTAGCTTCTCTTTTGGGGGGGGGGGGGACTGGATCAGCATGAGGACTGTATGCATTTTCTGGGACTACGTGTGGTATCCGTATCCATGGAAAAGATTTTTCACATGGTACCCGTGTCCCGAGAGATCCCTTTGATAGTATGAGAGGGAACGTACACCCCTATGGACACACCACCGGGAAGCAACGAATTGACCATAAAAAAACAGTCAGAAGACGTATGAATGAAATCCGGAATGTGGTTGGCTGGGGTGAAAGGAGGCACCCGTGTCTAACACAAATCTCCTCTGTAGGGGTACATCTCCAATCCTCTTGCTCCTCAGGAGAGATCTTTAGGTTAAGTTACTGGTATTTTCCCCCTTATCAGGGTCTTTTACGTATGTCAGAAGTACGACGAGG
>BLSH010396517.1:0-11663 GCA_018402905.1 Glandirana rugosa
ATTTCTTCAGTGTTGTCACATGAAAAGATATAATAAAATATTTTCAAAAATGTGAGGTGTGTACTCACTTTTGTGAGATACTGTATATATTTGCACTGAGGAAAGTTACATATTGGTGTGTGTGTGGACCTGCGCTACTCACTCTATATTTGACATTTGTTCTTATTGACACATCAATAATTAGGGCAGCAGCAGTCCTGGGGGTTTTTTTTTAACACACCTTTCTGTGGCGCTGTTATTTTGGTTTAATATCCAATTTTCGTATCAGTAACATCACTGTTTAGTTTACTTAGTTGAAGCACATTAGGAGAAAAAATGGGTGTAGATAAAAAAGCTGATAATGAAGATACATGTTTATGGAAAGGATCACAATACAGTTTACTTTAAATAAGATAACACTTTTAAAGCTTTCACTGTGTACTATGTAGCCATGTAATATCTAAGATGCTATTTCTTTCAGTGATATTTAGTTTCAAAGCATCACTAGTAACCCATATTTCTTCCAGTTTATAATACTGCTGCAGTGAATGTATTGAGCAATTTGTAGGTACTTACAGCTCCAGAATAGGATATTTTAAAGAGTAACTCCACTTTTGTTGTGAAAAAAATATTTCCCTCTGGGGGATCTATGTATATTGCAAGGATTTTAACAAACTTTATTGCAGAGTCCTACCTTTGGTTATTGTGCAGAAATAGCTGTTTGTCTGTCTGTGTAAGAGTGGTTTTGTGATTATGATTCAGCTGTGCACCTGCAGGGCTCTAATGAGGAAAATTGCAGGGCCTGCATCCCTTTAGATCTGATTTTCTTTGGGAATATCTCACCAAAAATGCCATTTTTGTTGCAGGGGATGCACAAAATCAAATTTGTATCTTAGTCCAGACTTCTGGGAAAATCAGGAAACCAATCACACAATCAGGAAATTACATCCCTGGGGTGCATTCTGTACACCATCTGTGTATAGAACGCCCCCAGGAAGCCTTATTGCATTGCATTTTACAGAAAATTACAGCGTTACAGTTTAAAAAGGATAGGCAATTCTTAACCGCTTCACCTCCGGAAGAATTTCCCAGGTTAGGACCAGAGCACTTTTTGCGATTCGGCACTGCATCGCTTTAACTGACAATTACACGGACGTGCGGCGTTGTACCCAAACAAAATTTGCGTCCTTTTTTTCCCCACAAATAGAGCTTTCTTTTGGTGGTATTTGATCGCCTCTGCATCATTTCTGATCACCGCTATAAACAAAAGAAGAGCGACAATTTTGCAAAAAAAAAAAACAAATTTCTTTCTTTTTGCTAAAATTCTAATCCAAAAAAAAAATATAAAAAGAAATTTGTTTTCACCGGTTTTGGACGATTTATATTCTTCCTCATATTTGTGATAAAAAAATCACAATCAGCATTTATTAATTGGTTTGTGCAAAAATGGCTGCGTTTACGGATGGTGAGAATTAATTTCTGGGGTTTTTATTTTTTTTTTATTTTTTACAAGTAATGGCGGCGATCTGCAATTTTTAGCGGTACTGCGATATTGCAACGGACATGTCGGACATTTTTGACACTTTTTTGGGACCAATGACATTTATTCAGAGATCAGAAATTGAAATATCCACTGATTACTGTATAAACGTCATTGGCAGTGAAGGGGTTAACCTGCAGGGGGAGATCTAGGGGTTAAGTGTGTTCCCTGGGTGTGTTCTTACTGTGGGGGGGTTGGGCTACCATAGGCATGAGAGATCTAACTGATCCCAGTGACAGGGATCAGTAGATCTCCCATGCCTGCACTGTCAGAATGGGGAACTGCCGTGTTTACATCGGGTCCACCAGAGCCGCAGGCACACTCCTCAGGAGTGCGGCGGGTGCGCGCGCCCCCTAGCGGCCATTCACAGATCGCCGCCTTTTTACGGCGATTCGCGGCCAGCATCCACACTGCCGCCGTAAATATACGGTAGGCAGTGAGGAACTAGTTAAATCGGAGTTCCACTAGATTTTTGGTTTATTAAAAGTCAGCAGCTATAAAAAGTGTAGCTGCTGACTTTTAATAAACAGTAACTTACCTGTCTCCCGGTCCAGCGACGGCTGCGCCCGAAGCCTCGCTCGTCTCCCCCTCCTCCCTGCGGCTCCGGCATTTCAGGTGTGGGCGCCGGCCGTGGCTTCACGGCCGGGCACGCACTGCGCATGCGCGAGTCGCGCTGCGCGTTGCCAGTGGCCAGGCAATCTTCTGGAACCTGTGACGTGTCCCAGAAGATTGCCAGGAGGGAGGGGCCGCCTAGGAGGAGAGGAGGAGTCGCCTAGGCGGTCCAGAGGCGGAAGGTGGAAGAGGGACAGGAAGTCCCTCTGAAACCTGGGGACACACTCCCCCCCAAAAAATGACATGCCAAATGTGGCATGTAAGGGGGTGAGGAGTCCTTAAAGCGGTAGTTCCATTTTTGGGTGGAACTCCGCTTTAATAACATACAATTAGAATATGACCTATGTCGCAATTGCATATACTACATTTTTTTTTTTCTATTTGCTATTTTTTTCCCCCACAAAAGTAGAGTTACCCTTTAAAAATAACTTGTATAAGTAGTATCATGTTTATGTGATTTGCATGCTATTAAATAAAATGTCAGACATTTGAACAAGGTCTTGTTTACATGGGCATACTTAAAGCAGTATTACTGTAAACCCAAAAGCAAACATTTATTACATTGCAGCTTACCAGTTCTTGTATGTGATGGCTGTTTTAGTTGCCTTTATTAGGCATTCTTTCTTCTATTGTCTGCAAGTCTGTTGTTTCTTTTTATAAACACAGGCACTCCAGCAGAATGTATCAATTTACAGGTATGAGGCAAACCACCTAACACTGGCAGATGTGATTAAAATGATCAGCCTTTATTAATAAATGCAAAACCTGTATGCCAAAGGGAAAAAACTGTCTGCTGTAACTGCTTATAAAGTATGAGCTGGAGTTTGGCTTCAATTTATTAGTGTATCTAAATCTGCTAATACATTTAACACACCCTCCCCCCTTCTTGACAATGCTGCTGTCTGCTGTGCCTCCTGTGCTCATTTCTTCAGAGGGGTGTGTCACTAATACAGGAGGTGTGGTGGCCAGATCACCAGGTGAAAATAGAGGGAAAAAAAAGGAAAGAAAACTCATGCAGCCACCACATCTAATGACTGGTAAGCTGCAATAAAATACATTTTTGGTTTAATACCGCTTTAAGCGTATGGATGTCAAATAGACAAGAATGGAACTGCCTGCATGGGGATGCATGGAACACCGGTCCATACCATAAGCATTACACCTGTGTAAATAAGGCCTTACACTTATCTTTAAAAAGCCATGCAACCCCAAAATGAATATTTCCATTATGATTGAATTTAGGCAGTTGAGTCACTCATGAGATTCTTACAGGTTCATGCAAATGGACACATTAGAATGTACATTGCAAGAATTCAGCATATTTGCAGGTCCTGGAGTCACAGGTGTAGGAGGCCAGCAGCCTTTACAAATGAATGATAGTTGATGTGTGTGTACACATGTATCTGCACATCCTACTGGTTACACATGTACTGTAACAGATGAGTGCCCATGGACACAAACTGTTCACGTCCAGGGCCATTCATCCGTCCCTGTATGCATGCAACCACTTGAGTGTGCAGTTACAGGCATTTGTGAAAGATGTTCAGGCACTTTTAACCAGTCCAGATCTGTGCTATAGCCGAAAGACGGCTACAGCACGGATCTGAATTGCCGGGGGGGGGGGGGGGGGGGGGGTCGTCCATATGCTAAATTCTTCATTTTTGGGCTTGAATGGTCCATGTGCATGAGGCTTTAATCTGCTGAGGGATCTAATAATACGATAATACACCTGTATTCTTTCCTCAGCCCGCCTACCTACCTACCTAACTGATATAAAACTAATTTAAAATACCTTTTACATTGCTGTTTATTTACTCAAATAAAGATGATGTCCACTTAGCAAAGAAACTTAGCTTAGTGAAGCTGTGTTCACTTAAATCATCCAGTCGTACAAACAGAAACCTTGTTCTTTTAGATTTCCCCTGTACATGACTGAGTATTCAAATTGAACACAACTTGAGCTTATTTACTAAACTAAGCCAGTATTCACTTTGGTAAGTGAATACTCCTTCTATAAATCAACTTCACCGACGTTCAGCAAAATCAAATGAAAAAAATGGAATAGTTCGTTTTTGTTCTTTCTCGGCTGATTTGATTTGAAGCAAACATATTTTATTCAGCATCTTTGTAAAAAAAAAAAAAGAAAAAAATTATTGTCCATCTTGTAGAAAAGTTTAACTTGCACTGAAAACACTCTCTCAGCTTTTTTTGTTTTTTTGCCAAGACACATCATAAGCTGCTCAATTTTTCTTTCATGTGACAGGAACACCCTGCTGGAAACCATATTGCAGGCCTTGGGACAGAAGCAGTACATCTTTCTAATCAGTGGTCTATTGTATATATGATATACTGACATCTGTAACTCTGCATGGCTCTGGCAGTGAGGGGTTAATTGTTTCTTAAAAGATAGTGATATAATGTGGAAATTCTGAAGCCATGGTCGATGAGTTAAAGCCAGATGGTACTCGGCATGTTTGCAAATCCCTCTCCTCATCCATGTTGGGTCTGTGGTGTTTCTCACATTCAGTGTAGAAGTGGCAGTTAATTTAGTTAGAGTTGAAAGGGTAAACACTTCTTATTATATGCTATCTATTGGCTGTACATATTATTATTTGTTTTCTGTATTTATGAAGTACCAATATATTATGTAGCACTTAAGTAAACAGAACTAGCCTTTGCCACCAAAGGCTGTATGATAGTTTCCAACGCAGCTGGGAGCAGGGCATTTACATACATAATATAAGTTTAAATATAAACACCTATACCCTGCCAAGTATCACCAATCCCTACCACTTGTCAGCAAAATGCATAATTACCCCCGCTTATTACTGCTTATCCTACCCTTTAATGCTTAACTGCTAATCTAAGTAAAAAATGACCCCCTTAGCCCATGTGACAGACCCAACCGGGACAGCGGCTTTTGGAGGGGACTGCAGGCTAGTCTGTTGCCTACTGACTATGGGCTCTGGGTATTGAGGGGGCTCTATTCTTGGGAGGTGTGTGCATGGGGGACTCTTAGAGTAGCTTTGCTTCAGATTTTGGCCCAAAACACACAAACGCTGGGAACCTAGAACCTGGATACAGATTTGGGGCATCTGTGCCCAAATCAGCAATGACTGCTTCACCCCCCCCCCCCCCCAGATAAATGGAGCATGATCTGTTACCAGTTCAAATAGTCTACCCAAGAGATAGTACCGTAGAGAATCTAAAGCCCATTTTATCGCCATACATTCTTTCTCAATTGTGGCATAATTTTCTTCATGCCCCTTCAATTTCCAGCTGAAGTAAATGACAGGGTGTTCTTCCCCCTTGAAAACCTGAGACAACACAGCTCCTAACCCAACATTTGATGCATCAGTCTGGGCCACAAAGTCCCTTGAAAAGTCAGGCGAGTGTAACACTGGCTGACTACATAAGGACTATTTTAAGGCCTCAAAAGCTGCTTCTGCTTCGGGGGTCCATTTGATCACGACAGACTATAACTAAAATAATGTGCAGCGCTAAAAAATATAAGAAATTAAATGTGCTCAAAAACCAGGAGTTACCCCGATATAGTGTCTCTTAAGATTGGTAATAAACCAAAAAAATGTCCAAAATAATGTTCATCAGAAATAAATAAATTTCAACGTGAAAGGATAATAAACAATAGGTGAATATTCAAATATCCCAAAGTGTTCCACCATAAAGAGTGCATCCACCACCTTACAAATGGGGTACTCTTACCAGATAGCAGCTGGTAAATCGCATATGTGGGTAGCCAGTGCAGGTAGATTAGACCAAAGGCGACACTTCTCATGTGTGTACCAGCAAAGGACCGGATGCCGAATCAATACTCCAAGAGGGGAACCATAGATGATACAATGGCAGATGAATGGTATGTATGGATAATCGGTCAATAATCCAAGTAACAGGTCAATGCTTCCAAAAGAAAGTGTCAGTGGAGGACAAAGTAGTGATGCCCGCTATATACATGTAGAAACGTCATTCAGGGTCAGCTTCCGGGGATGGATTTTCGCAGAACAGGATGAGCTTCCTTAGGAGGGATTGCAGCACCTGTAGCTCCGCCTCGGAGCTCAGGTGTCACGTACCTGGTGGTAGAGTCTGGCTTATGCGGGGGCAACCTCTCTTGCGGCCCTGGTTCGAGAACCCCTGATAGTGGGAACAGGGAGCTCTGGAGCACAGGGGGGCACGAGGGCTGGACAATCTTCAGGTGGTAAGGAGAAGTCCAAGGTAGCTCGTGCAAGACGGGAGAGTAGTGGTTCAGTCCGAGTTGGCAACTGGCAGGCGGTGCGGTACAACGGGATCAGGCAAACGGATGGTCGGGTTCAGGCAGGGTCGGTAACGTGCTGGCAACAGAAGTACCGGAGGAGCAGGCAAGCGGGTGGTCGTAGACAAGCCGGGGTCAGATGCAGGCAGATATCAACAGGTCCGAAGGATAAGCCGGGGTCACAGGAACAGGAAGTCACACAGAAGTAGTCACCGGGGGGGTCACAGGTGTAGGAAACGCTGTAGAGCGGACAGCACTGGCCACCAGGCTCTGCTGACTGAAATAGAGCCGCCAGGCGCTGTCTCCGGCGCGTGCGCGCGTACGCGCACAGGCGTGCGCACCACCGCAGAAAGTCTAGGAAACAGTCTTTTCCTGACATTGGCCCCCCCCCCCCCCCCAAGGGGCAGCCTCCGGATGCCCATCTGGGCGCGCTTGGCTGGATTGTTTCTCCAAAAAGTTCTGACCATCTCCTGGGCATGAAAATTGCTTTCCGGCTCCCACGAGTTCGCCTCGGGGCCATACCCTCTCCACTTTACCAGAAACTGTATTCCTCCAGCTCTTTTTCTGCAATCGAGGATTGATTCCACCTCAAATTCCTCCTCCCCATCTATTACCACCGGTCCAGGTGGAGCCGACCTTCGTCCAGGAAACAGGTCCTTGGCCACTGGCTTTAGGAGGTGTACGTGTGGAATACTGGGTGGATCTTGAGCGATGATGGCAGGTCAAGTTCATAGGCCACCTTGTTGATCCTCTTTTTAATTGGAAAAGGTCCAATTAATTTTGGTCCCAGCTTCTTGGATGGACAGGACAGTCGCAGGTTAGTGGTCGCCAACCAGACCCGATCGCCAGACTGGAGGTCAAGCTCTCCGCGCCTCTTCCTATCATAAAGTTCCTTATTGCGCTCCTGAGTCTGCGCAAGGGTCTCCTGCAGCATCTTGTTATTTTTCTCCAAAAATGTGGCGATTTCCTGTGTGGCCGGGATGGCACTTTCCGGGATGGAGACAGGCAGGAATGTGGGATGGTAGCCGAGATTCGCCCAAAACGGAGACTGCTTGGTGGCAGAATGGGTGGAATTGTTGTAGGCGAACTCAGCTAATGGTAACAAGGAGACCCAGTCATCTTGGGAATAGGAAGAGTAGCATCGGAGATATTGCTCCATGGTCTGGTTGGTCCTTTCCGTTTGACCATTAGACTGCAGGTGATATGCTGACGAGAAAGCCAACTTGATTCCCAAGATAGAACACAGGGACCTCCAAACTCGGGAGGTGAATTGCACCCCTCTGTCTGATACCACGTTTTTTGGAATGCCATGTAGGCGGATCACTTCACGGATAAAGACTTTAGCCGTTTCTGTAGCCGAGGGAGTACCCCTCATTGGGATAAAGTGTGCCATCTTCGTGAGACGGTCGACCACCGCGAAGATTGTTGTGTAGCCTGCGGACGGGGGCAATTCCACAATGAAGTCCATTGAGATCTGTGCCCATGGGCGCTCAGGGACAGGTAATGGGTTTAATAAGCCCCAGGCCTTGGTTCTTTCCACCTTGCTCCGAGCACAGACAGGACAGGCCTTAACATAATTCTTACAGTCCTCCCTCAACTGTGGCCACCAAAAGATGCGAGCAAGTAGCTCGGTAGTTTTCCGATGACCAAAATGTCCGGCTAATCGATGGTCATGGCAGCATTCCAGGGCAGACAGGCGGTGTTTCTCAGGCACAAAAACTTGCGTACCCGACCACCATAAACCATCTTTGTGAGTAAGTCTGGGAACTGCGGGAATAGCGGAGCTGGCTAACGTTTGCCTGATCTGGGTCAGTAGATCCTCTTGGATTAGCAGGAAGTGGTGCGCTGGTAGGATGGTGTCAGGCAGGGATGTTCCTCCAGTTTCGTGAAACATCCTAGACAGCGCATCAGGCTTGACATTCCTGGATCCGGGCCGGTACGTGATGTGTAAGTTAAACCGGGAGAAAAATAGGGCCCATCGTGCTTGACGGGGTCTGAGCCTCTTGGCAGTCTTAAGATATTCTAAATTTTTGTGATCTGTGAAGACCAGAACTGGGTGAGTAGCTCCTTCCAAAAAGGTACCGCCATTCCTCCAGGGCGGATTTAATGGCAAGAAGCTCCCTGTCACCCACATCGTAATTTCTCTCGGGGGGAGAGAGCTTCCGTGAGAAGAAGGCGATGGGATGTAGGGACGCCTTAGGCCCCTGTCTCTGGGACAAGACTGCCCCGACGGCGGTCTCCGAAGCATCTACCTCCAAGATGTAGGGCCGTGTGGAGTCGGGTGCTTAAGGACAGGTGCCGAGGTGAAGAGTTTTTTCAAAGTCTGAAAGGCACTTTGTGCTTCTGGGGTCCAGGTAAAGCGGGTATTTTGTTTGGTCAGTTGCGTTATCGGGGAGATCACAGCAGAAAAACCCCGGATGAACTTTCTATAAAAGTTGGCAAAGCCAACGAAGCGTTGTACCGCCTTCTTGTCCACCGGTGGGGGCCAGTCTACAATAACTGTGACTTATTGGGAATCCATTGTCATGCCAGAAGTGGAAATGTGGAATCCCAAGAACGCGATCTCCGTGCGTTCAAAGGCACACTTTTCGGCCTTGGCATACAGGCCATGCTGTCGGAGGTGGCTGAGTACACGCGTGACATGTTTCCGGTGTTCCTCTAGGGAGGGGGAGAAGATAAGGATATCCTCCAGATATACCACCACAAATTGATCAAGAAAGTCCCTAAAAATGTCGTTGACCAAATGCTGGAAAGTGGCCGGGGCATTGCACAGCCCGAAGGGCATGACTAAATACTCGAAGTGGCCAAATCGCGTGCGAAAAGCCGTTTTCCATTCATCCCCCTCCCGTATGTGGATCAGATTGTAGGCCCCCCGAAGATCTAACTTGGTAAACACGGCTGCAGAGCCGAGGCTGAAACAGTTCCGGAACCAGCGGCAAGGGGTATCTGTTTTTGATTGTGATCTTATTAAGATCCCGGTAGTCTATACACGGCCGGAGAGTGTGATCCTTTTTCTCGACAAAGAATATTCCAGCTCCTGCTGGGGAGGTGGAAGGCCTGATGAACCCCTTTTGTAAATTTTCCTCGATGTAGGCTTTGAGAGCCGCAAGCTCCACTTCGGAGAGCAGGTATATTCTACCGAAAGGTATTTCGGCTCCTTGCAGGAGGTCTATCGGACAATCATATGGCCGATGTGGAGTTAGGGTGTCTGCTCCCTTCTTACTAAAGACATCCCAGAAGTCCTGGTACTCTTCGGGGATAGCAAGGCGCGTTTCCTGGTCCGGATCAGGGTTGATGGAGAGCACCACTGGCGGTGCTATCTGGGATGGTGGGAAGCAGTTATTCCGACAATATAGGGACCGGAACCGGACCTCCCCCACGTTCCAGTCAATGTGAGGACTATGTGCTCGGAGCCACGGGAGACCCAGGATCATGGGACTCAATGGGGAGGCGATGATATCCAGCACCAGTAACTCGGTGTGGCCCTCGGCCGTCCGGGCCGGCAAAGGGAAGGTTTCCTGAGTCACTGCGCCCGACTTGATGGCTGACCCGTCGGCCAAATGGATCAACAGTGGACGTTCCTTGGGCCTGAGAGGGACCCGATGCTGGGCAGCAAATGATAAGTCTATTAAACAGCTGCAGGCCCCCGAGTCCAGGATGGCCGACACTTGAATGTCCTTGTCGGGAAGCTGCAGCAAGATGCGGAGGGTTAGGTGCGGCTGAGAACCCGGCAAGGATAACACCTCCCCTGGAACTGGAATAGGCTTCTTGCCAGTCTTGGCGGAGCAACTATTAATGAGATGCCCCGAGTTGTCGCAATAGAGGCACAATTTACCATCCATCCGCCGCTGGCGTTCTTCCAAGGATAGAGACGGGCGGAAAAAACTAGCCCTCCTAGACTCATGATGTATTCGTGAAGAGGAGGTGGCCACTGAGCTGGGACCCGGAAGGGTAGGTGCTTGAGGAGGCATCCAAGAAGGGCGCAGGGACACTGTGGACCTCTCTGCGCTGCGCTCCCGCAAATGACAGTCTATCTGGGTGGCCAGATTAATGAGCGCTTCCAGGGTGTGGGGAACCCCAACACGTGCCAGCTCGTCCTTAAGTGCTTCGGACAGTCCCAGCCGGAACTGGTGGCAGAGGGCCGCAGTATTCCAAGCGGTATCAGCGCTCCATCGCCGGAACTCAGCTGCATAGTCCTCTACGGGGCGACCACCCTGCTGGAGGGCATGGAGTGTCGCTTCTGCAGTAGCTGCCAGGTGCGGATCCTTATATAGCTGGGCCATGGCCTTGAAGAATCCGTCCAGAGTGGAGACCTCAGGAGCCTTCTGCTCCAGTAGCCAATGAGCCCAGGCCTGGGGGTCGTTCTGGAGGAGGGATATTACTAAGCCCACTTTGGTGGCCTCCAAGGAGAACGTGTGAGGCTGGAGAGCAAAGTACAGATAACAGGCACTGTGAAAGGCCCTGAACTTCCCGCGGTCCCCCGTAAACCGCTCTGGCATAGGTACCCTAGGCTCCGTGGGCCAGATCACTGTGGTACGGGGAGATGTATGCCCCCTGCTGGAGGGATCAGGAGTGGCCAAGTCCTGAACTTGGTCTTCCAGGCGTGCATATCCTTCCTGCAGGTTTTGCACTGCTTGGGTTAGTCCAGCGAGGTGTGTGCATAGCTCTTCCATGGGAGAGGGCCCCAGCGCAGACTCTGACATGGCTGTCCGCTTCTGTCACGTACCTGGTGGTAGAGTCTGGCTTATGCGGGGGCAACCTCTCTTGCGGCCCTGGTTCGAGAACCCCTGATAGTGGGAACAGGGAGCTCTGGAGCACAGGGGGGCACGAGGGCTGGACAATCTTCAGGTGGTAAGGAGAAGTCCAAGGTAGCTCGTGCAAGACGGGAGAGTAGTGGTTCAGTCCGAGTTGGCAACTGGCAGGCGGTGCGGTACAACGGGATCAGGCAAACGGATGGTCGGGTTCAGGCAGGGTCGGTAACGTGCTGGCAACAGAAGTACCGGAGGAGCAGGCAAGCGGGTGGTCGTAGACAAGCCGGGGTCAGATGCAGGCAGATATCAACAGGTCCGAAGGATAAGCCGGGGTCACAGGAACAGGAAGTCACACAGAAGTAGTCACCGGGGGGTCACAGGTGTAGGAAACGCTGTAGAGCGGACAGCACTGGCCACCAGGCTCTGCTGACTGAAATAGAGCCGCGGAAAGGCTAAGAAACAGTCTTTTCCTGACATTAGGGCAGTTACTGTCGGGACTTGGGCTGCTGCTCAC
>BLSH010396517.1:117344-137330 GCA_018402905.1 Glandirana rugosa
ATTTTTTCCAGACGACTTTCACTAAATTTTAACTGTAATGGTAGTGCTAACAACAAAGTATATCGTTACCTTTCCATTGCTATATGAAACAACAATCGTGATGGTAATGTCAATTTTAAATCACTTTCAGCAGACCTTTTTTAGAAACCACTGTGTATATGTGATAAAAAGGCTATGCCTATTATCCTTTCCCAAACATCTCCCATGCGAAAAGAGTGAGGTGGGTTGAAAGTCCATGTGCAGCCTTGCTTACTCAAGTATCTTTCTACACTGAGTGTGTCCAAGTTGGAAGGAATTTGCAGTTCCTTTGCTGCTCCTACAAAGTTAGAACCTCTGTCGAATGAGTTCCACTGGGCCTCTGATTGCAATGAAATGTCTAAGAGCATTAATGAAACTTGAAGTGTCAATATGGACTGTTTGGATGGACATGCAGGTGAATATGACTGCCCGACGTTTACTGTTTGAATGTCCCCCTCTGGTGTACCGGGTGGTGACAGATCAGGGACCAAAAACATCAAGTCCCACATTAGTGAAAGGCGGATCCATGCCCATCCAAGTCTGTCAGATGGTAAGTTGGCCATATTTTGTGTGGGTAACATTCCACAAAGTTTACGGCAGTTAACACACTTGAAAAAGAACCTGCTAACACATCTCTTAGCTCCAACTATCCTCAGTCCAGCAGCTCGTAAAGCTCCTTAAGTAAACAGTTGGCCCTGGTGTTTTGTTTGGCCACGGTAGTGTTAAATGAGTAAGTATGCAATATGATGGTGACCTGGAATCACTAAAGGGTGTTTCTCTGAAAACTCTAACTTGCCTTTTTTTTAAACGGCCTCCTACTCTCAACAGGCCATTTACATCAAGGATTGGATTAATCCGCAGGATTGCAGTCTGTAGGCACAAAATGCCATTGTTCTGGGTGGGTGGACCTCCTTATCCACAATGCTCTGTTATTGACATAGACATAGAAACATCTAGTTTCATTGTAGATGTAACCTAGAACTACTTTACTGTCCATGTAGAACTCAGCTTCTTGAATGTTGTCTCTGTTGCAATTAGTTTAGCTAGCTCTACAGCCAATACTGCAGCACACTCCAATCTAGGTATGGTGTGTTCAGGGAGTGGTTCAAGTTTTGCTTTACCCATTACAAACCCCACATGGCATTACCCTTTAGTGTCTATGGTTTTGAGGTAGGCTACGACAGCATATGCTTTAACAGAACCATCAGAAAACACACAAAGTGTTTGCATCTGAACTTCTGTAGATGGCATGAGGGCATAGGGGCATGTAATTTTGAGGCTAGATAGAGCTGTTAGTGAGTCCTTCCACTCTACCCATAGGTTCTTACTGTCGGTGGGGAGAGGGTCGTCCCAGTCTAATGACTCACAAGTTAAGTCTCTAAGTAGTGCTTTACCCCGGATGGTAACAGGTGCTACAAAGCCTAAAGGATCATACAGGCTGATTATGGTAGACAAGACACCTCTAGGGGTAAAGGGCTTTTCCTCCGCACTTACTTGGAAGGTAAAAGTGTCATATTTTAAATACCAAAGCAAACCAAGGCTGCGTTGTATAGAAAGTGAGTCTGTGCCCAAATATAAGTCTTTTAACTTGCTTGAATGATCTTGGGCGGAAAAGGCTTCTATAACTTCTGTACTGTTGGAAGCAATCTTATGGAGTCTTAAGTTGGAGCAAGCAAGCATTACCTGAGCTCTTTTGAGGAGACTGATTGCGGCTTCATTTGTGGGTAGTGATTTCAAGCAGTCATCTACATAAAAATCCTTGTCCACAAATTGTCTGACATCTGACTCATACTCTGACTCTCCAACTCTAGCAGAGTGTCTGAGGCCATAAATAGCAACTGCAGGGGAAGGACTGTTGCAAATATGTACACCCTCATTCGGTATTCTGTGATGTCTCCAGAGGGGTTGTTGGCTCTGAACCAAAGGAACCTCAAAAAGTTTCTGTTCTCTTCTTTAAGAAGAAAGCAATGGAACATTTGTTATATGTCTGCCATGAATTTAACTGAATCTTTGCGGAAGCGAAGAAGTACTCCTAACAGTCTGTTGTTAAGGTCAGGGCCAGAGAGAAGGACATCATTTAGGGAGACACCCTTGTGCTTGGCACTAGAGTCAAACACTACTCTGATCTGCCCTGGCTTCTTAGGGTGATAGACTCCAAAAATAAGTACCAGCATTCCTCTAAGTCTTTGAGGTTTGGGGCTATCGCTGCATGACCATTCTTCAATGTTTTATCCATGAAGGAGAAGAAGTGTTCTCTCATCTCTGGCTTTCTTTGAAGAATGTGTCTTAGAGAAGTGAAGTGTTTACTGTATATACTTGCTCCCTGTTGTTAGGCAAACGTTGTCTTCGTCTCATAAAGGGGAGAGGTGCAACCCAGCTCTTAGACTCACCTTTCTCTATGCTCTTTTCCATAGCTTCTAGGAAGAGCCTATCCTCAATGGACATTGCTACCTGATTGTCCTTCTTTGCACTCCTGAACACTTTGCATCCTAAGTCGTCTTGGTCACTGTCATAGGTTTTGCTATCACAGAGGGAACTTATGAAGGGAAGAGGTACAGGGTTGGTGTGTGGTAGCTCCTTTATGAGGGTGTGATTTTGACAGGGCTGGAAAAGAGAAGGATGACCATTCTCTAGTGTACTAGGGAGCAGGTTATTGACAGATATCGGTTTGTGTGTTCCTCCCAACCTATAATGACCCACCCAAGATCCAGTTTTTGGGCATATGGGGCATTGTGAGGGTCATTGATCTGCTTTTTTGCTTTGTGGGCTTGCAAGACATCTCTTCCAAGAAGCAAGATTATCTGAGCCTGATCATCTAGTTCTGGTATGAGATGTGCTATGCGATTCAGGTGAATCTGGTGAACTGCTGCATCTGGTGTGGGGATCTCAGATCTGTTGTCTGGGATCTGATTGCATTGTATTATGGTCGGTAAGGGTAGACATGTCTTACCATATATAGATTCTATTTGTAGGCGGTCAGCCCTTCTCCCCGCCTTTTCCATTGTATCTGCACAGGTCCTAAGGGAGTAAGGACTGCTGTTTAAACAGATCTAACTAGTGACTTATTACCCTGATCATCCATGATGGCATAGAGCTTGACTGCTTTGTCTCTGCGTCCTTTTGGGTAAACTCTTACTGGATATATTTTGGAACAGGATCTGCCATCTGTAATTGCTTTGCAGACTTCAGTGCACTTTGAAGTGATTGATATTGCATCTGTACTAGAGTCCTTAGCCTCACCGCCATGCTCATTATCACTATGGGCAGGTGGGAAGGTTCTTGGAGCTGGCCCTGGGTGCAGAGCTGTTTTGTGATCTGTGCTGCCACACTCTGTACACTTAACACTGACCTTACAGTCCTTGGCGAAGTGTGTTGATGAAGAGTTCGCCTGTTCGGCGAATCCCTAACATTATGGGGCGTTCACAGGAAATTCGACCGCCCCATAATGCAAAGAAATTGCAGGGAAATGCCGCCCGCTGACTGGCCAAAGCATGAACATGACCTGCAAGCTTTGGCCAATCACAGTGCGCTCTGCTGTGAGAGCCATGATTGGCCAAAGGCAGGTTGCCTTTGGCCTATCATGGCTCAGCGGGCTCAATCCACGCCCACACTATATAAGGCCGCTTGACCAATGTTCATATGTAGTGTGTGACAGTGGAGATAGAGAGAGGTAGGTTAGTTAGGGGTGTTTAGAAGGTTTAGTATACAGATAGTTATATACAGTGTAGACAGTCCGAGCTATATGTAGGCAGTGCAGGCAGTGTAAGAATATATATATATATATATATATATATATATATATATATATATATATTGTGACAGCAGGCAGGTAAAATCACCTGGTTGCATCCAGGGTGGCAGGTATATTTGTCCCAGGTTTAGACTCTATGCTGATTTCTACCACGAAAGGGAAATGCTGAGAGCCTATCAGGGGTAGAGGTAATGAGCTCAGCTGAGTTGAGCTGGCTCATTAAGGCCTCTACAAAAACTTCCAGCCGACTTAGGGAGTTGCTCCACCCTGGAACCAGTTTCTGTGTGAATAGACTGGGGAGCGTTACACAGATCCTGTGAGGTAAGAAACCTGTGTGGTTGATTATAACAGCAGGGAGATCGGTGCTAGGTGTAGCACAAAGATGCACCTAGCTGGCAGACAGGGAAACCTAAAAAGTTTAGTAAGTGGCCAAGTTGGCAAGGATTTATTTTGATGTTTGTTTTTGTTTTGCTGTTTTTCTACAATTTTACATAGTATAAATAAACCACACTTGTGTTTTCATCTACAACTGCTGTTTCGCTGTGCCTTTTTTGTGTAGTGAACCTTTCCAGGGGGTCACACACACCCGCTGCCGAGCTAACCCCCTTACAATGTATACAGCCTAGTATATATATATATATATATATATATATATATACAGTATCTCACAAAAGTGAGTACACCCCTCACATTTTTGTAAATATTTTATTATATCTTTTATTCATGTGACAACACTGAAGAAACGACACTTTGCTACAGTGTAAAGTAGTGAATGTACAGCTTTTATAACAGTGTAAATTTGCTGTTTCCTCAAAATAACTCAACACAGAGCCATCAATGTCTAAACCGCTGGCAACAAAAGTGAGTACACCCCTAAGTGAAAATGTCCAAATCTGGCCCAATTAGCCATTTTCCCTCCCAGGTGTCATGTGACTCGTTAGTGTTAAAAGGTTTCAGGTGTGTAGGGGCGCAGGCGTGTTAAATCTGGTGTTATCGCTCTCACTCTCTCATACTGGTCATTGGAAGTTCAACATGGCACCCCATGGCAAAGAACTCTCTGAGGATCTGAAAAAAATAATTGTTGCTCTACATAAAGATGGCCTAGGCTATAAGAAGATTGTCAAGACCCTGAAACTGAGCTGCAGCATGGTGGCCAAGACCATACATCGGTTTAACAGGACAAGTTCCTTTCAGAACTGACCTCACCAGGGTCTACCAAAGAAGTTGAGTGCACGTGCTCAGCATCATATCCAGAGGTTGTCTTTGAGAAATAGACCTATGAGCGCTGCCAGCATTGCTGCAGAGGTTGAAGGGGTGGAGGGTCAGTCTATCAGTACTCAGACCATATGCCGCACACTGCATCAAATTGGACTGCATGGCTGTCGTCCCAGAAGGAAGCCTCTTCTAAAGATGATGCACAAGAAGGCACGCAAACAGTTTGCTGAAGACAAGCAGATTAAGGACATGGACTACTGGAACCATGTCCTGTGGTCTCATGAGACAAAAATAAACGTATTTTGTTCAGATGGTGTCAAGCGAATGTGAAGGTGAGGAGTACAAAGGCAAGTGTGTCTTGCCTACATTCGAGCATGGTGGTGGGAGTGTCATGGTCTGGGGTTACAGGAGTGCTGCCGACACTGGGGAGCTACAGTTCATTTATGGAACCATGAATGCTAACATGTATTATGACATACTGAAGCAGAGAATGATTCACATCCTTCAGGGACTGGGCCACAGGGTAGTATTCCAACATGATAACGACCCCAAACACACCTCCAAGAAAACCACTGCCTTGCTAAAAGAAGCTGAGGGTAAAGGTGATAGACTGGCCAAGCATGTCTCCAGACCTAAACCCTATTTAGCATCTGTGGGGCATCCTCAAACGGAATGCAGAGGAGCACAAGGTCTCTAACATCCACCAGCTCTGTGATGTCATCATGGAGGAGTGGTATATGACTCCAGTGGAAACCTGTGAAGCTTTGCTGAACTCCATGCCCAAGAGGGTTAAGGCAGTGCTGGAAAATAATGGTGGCCACACAAAATAATAACACTTTGTGCCCAATTTGGACATTTTCACTTAGGGGTGTACTCACTTTTGTTGCCAGCAGTTTAGACATTAATAGCTGTGTGTTGAGTTATTTTGGGGGGACAGCAAATTTACACTGTTATACAAGCTGTACACTCACTGCTTTACATTGTAGAAAAGTGTAATTCTTCAGTGTTATCACATGAAAAGATATAATAAAATATTTACAAACATGTGAGGGGTGTACTCACTTTTGTGAAATACTGTATGTGTATATATATATAAATAAATAGCCGCTGCGCTGAAATAACCAAACTGAAAAGAAAAGCTGCTGGCACAAATAGGTCAGAACCAGAACCTCACAAACAATATATTATATACAGGTACAGGGCTATAATCAAAGATATAAACCCTCAATATAAAATCTCTACAGGTCAATCCTTTTTGGTGTGTAAAAAAAGACGCAGACAAGTAAAGGTGATCTTCATTAAAGTAGGAAGCCTCCACCGACACCCACACAAACTGCCTCTTACCTTCCTAAGATGACCCCTATTACGGATGTCTCTCTGGCCTGTGTGTGGTAATGTCTTGAGGGAAGGTCTGCTAAAGGGCCAGGGCTAACGTCCTTTGGATTCCATAAAGGTCCCTAGGCTGCTATATCCACCAAATCTGTTCCGCTCGTCACCACTTAGACTGTAAGCTCCTTGAGGGTAGGGGCTGATGTGAATGTACAATGTATATGTAAAGCGCTGTGTAAATTGAAAGCGCTATAGACGTTCCACAACTATTTGCCAGGCATTCTCATGCTCTAGCCAAAACGCTTGGTAGTGCTGTCTCTGCACTTAACAATCTTTTTAGTTGTGGCTATGGTCCATTCACTCCAGGCAGGCGTCCATATATAAAGGGAAAAACAGAGGCCCGGACATAGTGTAAAACTGTATAAATCATTTATTCCTCAGCATACACTAAAAACGTCCCCCCCCTGTATAATTCACTCTTGGCAGACATCAAAGTAAAAAGCACATATGAACGTATGCAGATGCCGGCCATCCCTGGGCTTTTTCAGACTTCATGATCAGCCGCTGTCTGTCACCTCCTCTCCTCCTTCCAGTGGGGAGACAGGGGAACGAGACGTCTGCTTGCTTGCGTTGCCGTACAGCCCAATCACGGCGCGTTTCGTCACAACTGAGTTCCACTGGTAATTACATGCTGGTCTTTTAAAGTCCCAACAGACACAGAGCTCCCTCAGATGCCTCTCTGAGGTTCTGGCCTGAACCTCAGAGAGGGATCTGAGGGAGCTCTATGTTTGTTGGGGCCACTTTTGAATTGCCTCGATCTTATTGGTCTGGGGCTTGATCAGACCCCGACCAATATCATACCCAAGGTATTTGGCCTCCTCCAGACCTATGGCACACTTTTTTGGGTTGGCTGTTAAACCTGCTATCCTCAGCGAATCTACCACTGCCTGCGCTCAGGGCAGATGGGATTCCCAATCCGTGCTGTGGATGACCACATCATCCAGATAGCCCGCTGCATAGGGCCGATGCGGCCTTAAGGTTTTGCCCATCATCCTCCGGCATCGGGTTTGCGCAAAACTTAGACACATCATTCAGCTTCCTGAAATCGTTACAGAACTGGATAGTGCCAGCGGGCTTTGGGACCAGCACTATAGGGCTCGACCAGGAGCTGTCGGATTCCTCTATCACGTCTAACTCCAACATGGTTTTTGTTTCTCTCACCACCGCCTCTCGTCTAGCCTCCGGTATTCAGTAGGGTTTTACATTTACATGGACCCCTGGTTCCGTGGTTATGTCAGGTCGTATTACAGTCATCAGTCCGGGTAGGGAAGAGAAAAAGTCTCTTTTTACTGCCAAATTCCTTAACGTCATTTTGTTGCGTCAGTGACCAGGATTTGGTTATGGGGACATCCGGGGTCAGTGGTAACTTGTCCTTTTGGGGAGTGGGCATTGCCAATAAACTCTCTCTGTCCTTCCATGGTTTTAGGAGATTAACATGGTAAATATGCTCCGGTTTCCTTTTCCCAGGCTGGTAGTCTTTGTAGGTTACTTTCCCTACTCTTTCCCTAATCTTAAAGGGACCCTGCCACTTTGCCAGGAATTTACTTTCAAACGTGGAGACTAGTACCAGCACTCTGTCTTCGGGGTTGAAGGTTTGGATTTTGGCACCCCGATTATAAACCCTTCTCTGGGCTTGCTCCATATGCTCTCGTACAAGGGGCAGGACAGCTGCAATTCAATCCTGCATCTAGGAGACGTGCTCTATGATGCTTCTATATGGGATAGCCTCTCCTTTCCACGTCTCTTTTGCAACATCTAGCAGCCCCCTGGGATGTCTACCATACAAGAGTTCAAAGGGGGAATACCCCGTAGGCGCCTGCGGAACATCTCGTATGGCAAACATGAGGTACGGCAGCAAAAAATCCCCATTTCGCCCATCTTTATCCACCACCTTTTTTAGCCTACTCTTGAGGGTCTTGCTAAACCTTTCCACCAGACCGTCAGTTTGGGGGTGGTAAACAGAGGTAAGGAGATGGGAGATTTTGTACAACTTACACAAATCTCTGGTCACTATGGACATGAACGGGATACCCTGATCAGTCAAGAACTCTTTAGGGATCCCCACCCGACTAAACACCTGGACCAGCACAGCCCAGGATCACCAGGATGTGCTGGTGTCCCCGGGCAGATTTGACTAATAGTCCCACGAGATCAATGCCAGTTCGCTCCAATGGCTCTTCAATTATGGGAAGCGGGACAAGGAGACTACGAAAATGGGGGGACGGGGTCATCATTTCACACTCAGGGCATGATTCACAGTATTCTTTGACGTCTGCTTACAACCCAGGCCAAAAGAATCTCTGGGTTATTCTCTCCCTAGTTTTCTCTCTACCCAGATGTCCCCCCCATTACATGCCCATGGGCCAGATCTAGCACCATCCTGCAGAAGGGTTTGGGAACCATTAGCTGTTCCACTTCATCCTCCCCGCGTTTCACCACCTAATACAAAAAATTATTTTTTAGAGCCAAGTAGGGAAAAGACACTCCCCAATTAGGGTTCACAGGTTCCCCATCCATCACCTTCACATTTTCTCTGGCTCTAAGGAGAGAGAGGAGAGTTGTTCTGTACAGAAGTTCTCTCTCCGAACCTCTAAGTCAGGTACTACATTCGGTTCACTCTCACAGGGTCAGAGACATTGTCTGGGTCATTAGCCCCCTGTTGGGACCTATCTTCTAGCTCCTCCGGCTCCCCAGCCAGTACAGCAAAAGGAAGAGGGTCTCCTCCCTCCTTGGTTCTACCACCAGTCTCCCCTTCCATTTGGCAAAACTTGTCTGGCGAGAGGCCCCGTGCTTCCGCAGCAGGGGGAGCTCTATCCTCCAGACGGGAGCTCAATCCTCCAGACTCTCTGTGTCTTTCCATAACCTCCAAAAATGGGGAAAATCCCTACCCACTAGGGCGTCATAAAGTAGTGAAGGTACCACCCCCACTGAATGAGTCACACTAACGCAAGGGTCTGGTAACCTTGCAGGATTTACACAATTGCTTTTTACCACACTACCCGAGTCAAGCAGTGCAGTGACTGGTCTCCCATCAACAAAAATCACACACATTTGCTTTTCCATGCAACTTGAACATGATGCTGTATATCTGACCTGTGCAAAAAGAGAAAGACGTCTATTCACATAAGCATAATCGTATTGCATGGGTTCATCATTCAGGGGGCAATTGGCAGCAATATGGCCCAATGCATGGCATTGGTAGCACTGTATGTGTTCTATACCCAGTCCTCTGAAGGGTCCCCAAAACCTTCCTGGCTTCTATGGCCAGTCTCCAGGTCTAGAGCCCCAAGGTTCTTTAGCCGTATAAGTCTTATCGAATTTCCCTACGCCCCTGAACCCTGGAACAGTCTTACCGGGTCAAATATTTCTACTGAAGATACATTGGAGTGGGGCGCAGATGGGCGCAACAAGTCCTCAGCAGCCGTGTATCACGAGGTCCACCAGTTGGCTTGCAGTTTTGGGGTTCCCATGGCTGACCCATTTCCTCAAAGCAACAGGGAGCGCCTGTAGATAGCGGTCCATGACCATGTGTTCCACAATCTGGGGACCTGGCAAAGTCTCCAGCTGTAGCCACTTCCTAGTAAGGTGAACTAGGTCAAACAGCTGCGAAAGGGGTGGCTTGTCGGTGCGGAAGGTCCACTGATGCACGCGTTGGGCCATGGTGACCCCCAGCCATGCAAGTATCTCTGCCTTTAGAGTCTCATAGCCCTGAGCCTTATCTGGTTCCAGATCAAAATAGGCATATTGGGGTTCGCCGGTCATGAATGGTGCTAGCAGTCCCGACCACTTTTCTTTTGGCCATTCTTCACGAATAGCGACTCTTTCAAAGGTAGTGAGGTACGCCTCCACGTCATCCGCAGGTGTCATTTTCTGCATGTGGTAAGAGGCGTGTACCAACTTTAGTTTCATTGTCACCGGAGGTGCGGTCCTGATACTTTAATTCCAACAGGGCCCCTGCAAATTGGGGACTCTCCTCTCGCTGAGCCTCAGCGACCTGTGCAAGCCGGAGGTTAGTTTCCTGCATAGCTGACTGTTGAGCTGCAGCGGCCTCTGTGAACTGGCGGTTAGTTTCCCACTGAGCTGCATGTTGTGCTGCAGCGGCCTCTGCGACCTGGCGGTTGGTTTCCCGCTGGGCTGCATTGGCTTGTAGCAGAACCTCCAACATTTCCTCCATCATTGAAAGTTGCCCACATCCTCCACCACGTGTGGGAGATTAGCTTGTGGGGATCACTTTTCAGAGGAAAATATTCAGCATGGAGGTCAGTTTCTTTAAAATCTGGCAGATTACCAAGTTTATTATCACAGGTTTGCAAGATCAAAACACAAAAGAACAGAAAACAAAACCTCGCCGCCCGGCACCAAACTAAACAATCGGGTTCCTCTGTATACAGTGTGGGGCTGTCCCTCGACACCCACAAAACATACGCACAGTGCAAACCTTGATCTTTGAGTCCAAATTATCACACAGAGCTCACTCAGTTTTCTCCCTCTGAGATCCAGGTTAGAGCTCATCTATGCTCTCTTCCTGGTCATTAAATGCAGGAGGAGAGGGGTTTGAGTTGACCAGAAAGTCTGGACAAGAACCAGCTCTGCCACGGTGACTGCCAAAACCTGGGTCCGGCTCTTACTAGTCGCCTCAAAGTGATCGCATGCAAGGCGACAAGTATCGCCCATCCATTATGGCGCATAACGTCGCAATATATATATATATATATATATATATAGAGAGAGATATATATATATCTATCTATATATAGATATATATATATATATCTATATATATACACAGTATCTCTCAAAAGTGAGTAAACCCCTCACATTTTTGTAAATATTTTATTATATCTTTTCATATGACAACACTGATGAAATGACACTTTGCTACAATGTAAAGTAGTGAGTGTACAGCTTGTATAACAGTATAAATTTGATGTCCCCTCAAAATAACTCAACACACAGCCATTAATGTCTGAAAAAAATAATTATTGCTCTACATAAAGATGGCCTAGGCTATAAGAAGATTACCAAGGGGGGGCGTGGCTTGATGGCGCGCGAAGATGGCCGCTTAACTGAGCAGCTCCGCCGGCCTGAGGGAGACACAACGACGGGGAGAGCGAATGCACCAGCCCAGCACACCGCGATCACTTCCAAAGGAACAGTGGAACGGCCTGCACGCGATGTCGGGCAAACGGAAAGGAGAGTAACGGTCACAGAAGCTGACGGCGTTCTTTCAGAAACCGCCCCCTAGGATGCGGCCTGCGCAAGATGGCGCCGAGACAGGGACAGCACGGAGCTCCGAGGCCTACACGGACCTGCCTGACGATCCCCGGAGCATGCCAGGTAACTCACCCCCATCCACACCACTGAAAGCACACATGGGGGACAGTCCAGCCAGCGGCAGCCCAGCCAAAACTAGGATGAGGCTGGAGTCTCCACCGACATCCCCTCATACAGAGTCGCCATTTCTCCCCCTGCAATCCAATCAGGCACTACACTCATCTATGGCGGCATTCCCGACAAGTGAACAACCCGTTATAGGCACAACATTGAAGGACATGCTACTGTCCCTGCAAGCTTCATTATTAACGGACCTGTCCTCCATGATTTCCAAATTCTCTGCTGACATCCACAGGCTAGATGACAGAGTTACATATATTGAACACAAAATGGAAGACAGCACCAATACAATTAATGCACTAGTTGATTCCTATGATACCATACTAGAAGACAACAATTGAATCAAAACAAACTGTCAGATTTAGAGGACAGGTCCCGCAGGAACAATATTAAACTAAGGGGGATCCCAGAGTCTGTCTCACCAGCAGCGTTGCAACAATACACTAAGGATTTGATGATGACCATCATACCAGATGCCAAACCTGTTGAATTGTTAATCGACAGAATTCACTGAATAGCCAAACCGCCTCACCTAGCAGCTTCTGTCCCCAGGGATGTGCTCATGAGGGTCCACTTTTTTCACATTAAAGAAAGAGTATTGAAAGAGGTCAGGTTACAGTCAAGACTCCCTGCACCATTTGAAAATATACAATTATATCCGGACCTGTCTAAGCATACATTGCAGCTTCACGGACAACTGAACACCGTGACGAAGGCCATGAATAACCACAAAATTCCATACAAATGGCGATATCCAGCAACCTTGCTGATAACAAAAAACGGAACGAATCATCTCATCTCCTCATTACCAGAGGGCATGAAATTACTATTTCAGTGGGGAATCATAATTGACCCACCGCACACTAACAATCCGTTCTCCATTCCAAAAAATCCATTGCCGCAACGCGACAAGTATGCCGGAAACCTGCATGACAAAGAAGGCTAATATCTCTCATATATCCACTATACAATGTGCAACATTCTCCCCAGCCGAGATTTGCACCGTTGATGCTAACTGTTTACCCCACCAGGTGGCTCTATTGTTGTTTTCGTTTACCGCCATTCTACCTACTAAGGAATATTATCCTTTCGTTTCTTTTAATAACAGTTTTTTTTTCAATAGCTCTTTGCTTCAACAATCCCCCTCTAGGAATCCACTCAAGTGATCATCCACTGCCAACTTAGACGAGTAGCAGGACATCACGGCAACACGCCACTGAATCACCATCGAGACCATCGCACAACAGTAAGTGAAATCCACATCACCACACACTCACCTCCAGCACCATGCCAATCAAAATTCTCTCTATTAACGTTAACGGGCTTAACCACCCAGTAAAGAGACATAGCTTATGGAAGACTGCTACAGATCAGCACTGTGATATTTTGTGTGTACAAGAGACCCATTTTCTAAAGGACTCCCAACCCAAATGTGCCCACAAGGACTTTCCCCATACCTTCTTTGCCTCATTCTCCACCAAAAAACGGGGTGTAATGATAGCAATGAAGAATTCCTTGAAGTTCCATCTACAAGAATCCTTACTGAATCCTAATGGCAGATTCATAATCCTCCTCTGTTCCATAAACGACATAACCTACACTATCGTGAATCTGTATGCTCCAAGTAGTCATCGACTTAAATTTTTGCAAAAAGTCATGCGCAAACTAAACAATATCCAAAAAGGACATACTATTGTATGTGGAGACTTTAATATGGTCCCAGACACCCAAACAGACTCAACCTCCACGATGAAAAGGAGAAATCCCAACCTACAACAATTCCTCTCTACTCAGGAACTATATGACGTCTGGAGATGTCACCACGACACAGAAAGAGACTATACCTACTTTTCCCTGGTTCACAAAACGTACTCACGTATTGATTTATTTCTGGTTGATGGAGGTCTCTTGCAAAAAATTAAGGCCTCGGAAATCCACACCATGGCATGGTCGGACCATGCCCCAATCAGTATCTTAATTAACGATTCTAATGCCCATGCCCCATTTACTATGTGGAGAGCTAATAAATACATACTCCAACACAACGTGCACTCCAAAACTCTCGCCAACCAACTGCTGGAATATTTCCAGATCAATGAGGGCTCTGTGGGGGACCCGGCCGTGGTGTGGAAAGCCCACAAACCTTTCATCAGAGGAAATTTAATCCAAATAGGCTCTAGACTTAAAAGAGAGAGGACGCAGCGTATTGATTCCCTTCTAATCAAGATCTCAGACATGGAAAAACTAGTAAAAGCCAATCCGAAAGCACCACAAGCATCTAAAATAATCAGCCTTAGAATAGAACTGCGCACACTTCTTCTAGATGCATATACCAAGATGCAAAATAAAGTTAAACAACTTCTATACTCCACCTCCAATAAGGCTGGTAAGGCACTAGCCAGACGCATCAAAGGATTTCGCATTAAGGCGAGAATTGAATACTTAATCCACCTCCACTCCAGCCAAAAAATCCATGACCCTCAAAAAATAGCTGACGCATTCAGCACATATTATAGTGATCTATACAATCTGGCCAAAGATCAAACAACACACCAACCAACGTCTGAAGACATAGCTTTGTTCTTAGAACAAATAAACTTACCCCCCCGACCTCCTCACAACTAGAACGACTGAACGCCCCTTTTACGCCACAGGAGATCCAGATCTCCATTAACCAACTTCCAGCCAACAAAGCACCAGGGCCCGATGGTCTGACGGGTGAATATTATAAGCAATTTGCCCAAATACTGACCCCACACATGTGCAGGGTTTTCAACGACGCTGCGTCCTCGTCATCATTACCCCATGAAATGTTACAAGCTACAATAATAACTCTACCCAAGCCAGGGAAGGAGCAGATTAAAGCCCAAAACTTCAGACCAATTTTGTTATTAAATTTAGACACCAAAATGTATGCAAAAGTATTATCGTCACGCCTGGTAGATATTCTCCCAACCCTAATTCATAAAGACCAAACTGGATTTACCAAAGGCAGGCAATCCTCTGAAGCCACAAGACGCCTAATTGACATCATCCACCATGCGGAGTCCACTGGAACGCCTTCTCTGCTTCTGTCGCTAGATGCGGAGAAGGCGTTCGACAGGGTCCACTGGAACAATTTACGAGCAGTACTACACAAATTCGGATTCCAAGACAAAATACTCCATGTAATCATGGCTCTTTACTCTACCCCTACAGCAAGAGTATTCACCTCTAACTCACTTTCTAAACCATTCCAGATAAGCAACGGCACCAGACAAGGATGCCCACTCTCGCCACTGATTTTCAATGAGGGAACCTTTAGCAACCCAGATAAGGTCTAACCCCAAGATATCAGGCTTTAACATAGGGCAAGACACCCACAAAATAAGTCTGTTCACAGATGATGTCATATTGACACTGACCAACCCGGCTACTTCCCTGTCAGAGGCTCAAGAGACTCTACAAAGGTTCAGTAGGATCTCATATTATAAAGTTAATGGAACAAAGTTTATATTCTAGATTTGGGGCTGAATGCAACCACCAAGCTTTTATTACAAGGCAAGTTCTCCTACACATGGGCAAAGAACTCTATATCATACTTGGGTATCCAGCTAACTACATCAGTAAAAAACCTATACACAACAAATCATGCTCCATTCCTAAAAAACCTTCGAATAGCCCTTAACTCCCTAGCTAAACACGAATTGTCATGGTCAGGAAGGTTGGCCCCATTCAAAATGCTACATCTTCCACAACTGCTGTATATCTTTGGAACACTACCCATACCACTCCCTAAAGGATTCTTCCAGCTTTTAAACACCAAACTAAACAAATTCCTATGGAAGGGTAAGAAACCTAGATGCGCCTGAGCATATTTCACGAAACATAGTCTAGCAGGAGGCACAGGCTTAATTGAATTTGATGATTACTACTTAGCCTCAATATTGTCCCAAACTAAAATGTGGATGCAACCCGACAAAGGTCTCCTGTGGTGCTCAATCGAACAAGCATCTATTCCCCGCATACCACTGAGATCTTGGTTGTTGTGCAGTCCTTACCAATCCAGAGCATCTCCTTCATTACCACCATCTATTAAAGCAACAGAACAAGCCTGGCACAAAGTAATAAACTCCTCAAAGCCTATGCAAAACAGGATCTCCCCGCCTATTCCCATCACCGCTCTGACACCTTTGACAACGGATCTTAACATAACACAATGGCTGAGATGTGGCATACATTACATTCAAGATATACTCATAGAATCCAAGCCTAAACCCTTCCAACAGCTACATCGGGAATACAACCTCCCGCAAACTGAAAGGTACACTTACCTTCGAATTAATCACAGTATCAAAGATATCAACAACCTAACATATCAAGTCCCCGAGATGGCATGGAAATTTTTAACCAACACCCAACTCCCTCTTCTATAACATACTCCAGAATAAAAAAATCTTTCAAAAAACGAAACCATATCTCAAAATGGAAGCAGACCTTCAATGCCAATACACTAATGAGCAATGGGCTGAGGCTATCAAATCCATATATAAATACATCCACAGTTCAGCACTCAGAGAAATGTACCACAAAATAGTGTTGAGGTGGTACATGACACCCGATATAATAGCTAAATTTGGTCCCCAAACAACAGACACCTGTTGGAGATGTAATGCACCGAAAGGGAGCATACTACATATATTTTGGGAGTGCCCTATGCTACGTCCCTTTTGGAAGGCAATTTTCCACATTCTCAATGACACAACCAAACTTCACCTTACCCAAACAACAGATCTGGCACTATTAAACTTAGGAATTGGGGCTATACCCCCAAGCCAACAGCTAATAGTAACTCATGTCCTCCTAGCGGCAAAATTAAGTATCACCAAATTGTGGAAAACAACCAAAACACCTAGTGCCCATGACACTATAGATCTGTCTACACTCCTCCTATGAAATAGCCTCTGCAGTCAACAAGAACAATCACAACAAAACACTTGAGCAATGGTCTCCATGGATGTGTTGGTTAAAAGACACAGATTTAACGATACTATAGTAATCTAGATCTACCAATACTACCTTCATATACACATAGATCTTTATTACACATTCTGCTCTAGCCAATTTTATACCACGATACCAAGGTGCTCCTCCTGCCACAGCAGTTCCCAGTAGGGGTGGCGTGTGGGGGGGCTTCACGACCACTAAGCAGATGGACCTGAAGCAAAGGGCTAAAACTAACTTGTTCTAGATATAGTGATACAGTAACACATTACCTTACCATGTTAAAGGCTCGTTTTTAAGTTGGTATGACATTCTCAACTCAAATGTACTTATACTGTAATATGCAACTAACCTGAGTTATACTGTATTTCTTGTTGATCTACATGTGAAACATTAAGAAAGTAACATGAATCTTCTTGTAATGTACTAAAACATAATAAAAATCTAATGAGAAAATAATTGGGCTGTAACACACCTCAACACCCAAAAAAAAAAAGAAAAGAAGATTACTAAGACCCTGAAACTGAGCTGCAGCACGGTGGCCAAGACCATACAGTGGTTTAACAGGACAGGTTCCACTCAGAACAGGCCTCGCCATGGTCGACCAAGGAAGTTGAGTGCACGTGCTCAGCGTCATATCCAGAGGTTATCCCCATCATGTTTGGAAGGCCACCAAGGAGAGACAGACGCCCACAGGCCACTAAAAGAGGGCATGCAGCCTCTGTGTGTACAATGAAAAGTGGTGGTGTCGGACATGGTGCATCTTCTGCAGGCGGGTCATGCTTGTCCTTTTTTCTGCTGCTGGCTGTGTTATTCAGCCACAACATGCAGAAGAATAGGTGGAGTGGATAACTAAGCCATCCTCATCCTCAGTCACTCAGGCTCATACTAGTTTGTCTTCCAATGCAGCTGCCAAAGCGGCCTATTCCACAGGATCCATGTTCATAGTTACTCCTTCCGTAGCCCCACCATCATGCACGGAGTCACCAGAATTATTCGACCATAGTGTCGGTTACATGCTGATGGAGGATGCGCAGCAATTTGAAGGCTCTGATGTTGGTTCCCAGGTTGAGGAAAGGAGTAATGTGAGCCTAGAGCAGTGGTTCTCAACTCCAGTCCTCGGGCCCCCCCAACAGGCCAGATTTTAAGTATTACCTTGGGGAGATGCAGACTAGAATACTGCAATCACTGAGCAGCAAATTATATCACCTGTGATTTATTTCAGTTATCTTGCAAACCTGGCCTGTTGGGGGGGCCCGAGGACCGGAGTTGAGAACCACTGGCCTAGAGAGAGGGGATGACACAGAAGGACAAGAAACTAGCAGTCATGTTCCCCCAGCTGCAGCATACTGCCAAGTTTGCTCCAGTGATGAGGACACTGACTCTACTTGGGTGCCTGAGAGAAGAGAGGAAGAAAGTGAGGAGGAGGAGGAGGCACAACTCCAATGAGGCAAGATGTCCTCCAGGGGCTAGCTTAAGGGCAGCCACCCTATTGCATCACACCACAGAGCTCCCCATGTGCAGGGCGCTGCTGACTCCCCGCTGACTTCCAAAAGTTCATTGGTGTGGGCTTTTTTCAACACATGCAGTAGATCGCACAGTTGCTGTTTGCAATCTATGTCTGAAGTGGATTAAGTGCGGCCAGAACAGCAGCCACTTGGGCACCACTGTCTTGACAAGACATATGATGACCTGCCATGCAGTTCATTGGCAACAGCACCTAAAAGATCCACATCATAAAACAAGGCAGACTTCTCCTTGCTCCTCATGTGGGTTCTCAACCCCTACTATACCTCCAGTCCTCTCATAAACCTTCACTGAGAGGAATGAAGGTATAGCAATGGGTGCCACAAGTATTTGCAGCCAAACTGCTAGCAGTACACCACCAGTTGAATTCAGCAGGCAAATTTCCCTACTCCAGTTGCTGATCTGTAAAAAAAAATACTGTCTCAGCCATCCACATGTCAGCGTCTAAATGCTAGCTTGGCCAAATTTCTAGCACTACAACTTCTGCCTTTACAGCAGGTAGACTCTGCCCCCTTTTGTGAATTTGTGGAATGTGCTGTACCACAGTAACTGGTCCCAAAAAGAAACTTCTTTTCATGTAAGGCCATTCCTGCTCTCTACCGTCATGTGGAAGGCAATGTTTTGGCCTTGATGGACAGGGCAGTCAGAAGCATGGTTCATATTACCACTGACTCATGGTCCAGCAGGCATGGTCAGAAACTTTACCTTTCCTTCACAGCGCACTGGATAACTCTGCTGGCAGCTGGGAAGGATGCAGGACAGGGTTCTGTGTTGGAGCTAGTTCCGCCACCATGCCTTCAAAAAGCTGTTGTTGATCCTGCCACCCCCTCCTCTTCTTCTTCCACTGTAGCCTCTTCTGCACAATTGTCCTCTGAACCTGCAGTGCTCCCTAAGCATTTAAGGGGCTACGCAAGCAGTCAAGCTAAAAGATGCCATGTGGTGCTTCAGTAGGTCTGTCTAGGGGACAGGAGCTGCACTGGGCCAGAGATTCTGCCAGCTCTGTGGGGACAGGCTCAGAGGTGGTTGACGCCATGGCAACTTGACCCAGGAATGGTTGTATGCGACAATGGCACCAACCTTCTCTCTGTCCTCCAACAGGGACACTTGACACAAGTTCCATGTTTGGCACACGTCCTGAATTTGGTGGTGCAGCATTTCTTGAACAGGTATTCAGGCTTACCAGATATTCGCAGGCAGGCCAGAAAAGTCTGTGGTCATTTAAGGTGTTCCTACAATGCCAGTGCTCGGCTGGCTGACATTCAGTGGGAATTCAACCTGCCCACCAACCGCCACATTTGTGACATGCCCAACAGGTGGAACTCAACATTGGCAATGCTGCAGTGGCTGCACACACAGCAGAGGGCCATCAATGAGTACCTGTGTGAGTATGGCACCAGGACAGGCTCAGGGGAGCTTGGCTTCTTTTTGCCACGCCAGTGGTTACTGATCAAGGATGCATTCACTGTCCTGTCAACATTTGAGGGGGCCACAAGGATGGTAAGCAGCGACAATGCATGCATCAGTGACACTGTCCCTCTAGTCTTCCTGCTGGAGAACACACTTCATGGAATCATAGACAGGGTACTTGAGGCAGAACAGCAAGAGGAAGAGGAGGACTTTCTTTCCTCTCAAGGACCCCTTAATGCAGATAGCATCCCTGCAGGGCCGCCAAACACACAGGAAGAGGAGGAGGAGGATTGTGTAGTGGA
>BLSH010396517.1:153143-184178 GCA_018402905.1 Glandirana rugosa
AGACTCCCTCTGAAATAGTAAGATTTTGGTAGATGATGACGCAATCCCTCTCCAAGGACAATCCCTCAGAGCACCAACAGGAACCTGTCCCTAATGCAGTAGTAGATGGTTTTAGAATGATAATCTCTCCCTCAGAGCACCAACAGGAACCTGTCCCTCATGCAGTAGTAGATGGTTTTATAACGATAAACTCTCCCTCAGAGCACCAACAGGAACCTCTCCCTGATGCAGTAGTAGATGGTTTTATAATGATAAACTCTCCCTCAGAGCACCAACAGGAACCTCTCCCTAACGCAGTAGTAGATGGTTTTAGAATGATAAAGTCTCCCTCAGAGCACCAACAGGAACCTTTCCCTAATGCAGTAGTAGATGATTTTAGAACAATAAAGTCTCCCGCAGTGCACCAACAGGAACCTCTCCCTAATGCAGTAGTAGATGGTTTTAGAACGATAAACTCTCCCTCAGAGCACCAACAGGAACCTCTCCCTAATGCAGTAGTAGATGGTTTTAGAATGATAAACTCTCCCTCAGAGCACCAACAGGAACCTCTCCCTAATGCAGTAGTAGATGGTTTTAGAATGATAATCTCTCCCTCAGAGCACCAGCAGGAGGAACCTGTCCCTAATGCAGTAGTAGATGGTGTTAGAATGATAATCTCTCCCTCAGAGCACCAACAGGAACCTCTCCCTAATGCAGTAGTAGATGGTTTTAGAATGATAATCTCTCCCTCAGGGCACCAACAGTTACGTCTCCCTAATGCACTATAAGATGGTTCTGAACGCTAATGTCTCCCTCACAGCACAGACAGGAACATCTCCCTAATGCACTATAAGATGTCTCCTTCACAGGACCGCAGTAAAGGTCCCCCCTAATGCTGTCTGAGATGGTTGTGAACGCTAATCTTTCCCTCACAGCATTGGCATGAAGCTCTCCCTACTCTAGTCTGAGATGATCTGACATGCGGCGCTACATGACTCCAGCCTCATATAGAGGCTGGGTCACATGATGCACTGGCCAATCACAGCCATGCCATTAGTAGGCATGACTGTGAGGGCTTCTAAGGGCAAACTAGTGAAAAGCTTGTTGATTGGCTGCCCAGCAGCTATAGAAAAGGCGCCAAAAATACCAGAATACCGAACCCGATCCCAAACTTTTTTTTAATGTCCGGGATTGGGTTCGGGGCATGGACACCCCAAAGTTCGGTACGGACCCGAACTTTACAGTCCGGGTTCACTCAACTCTAGATTTGACTGCTTCCTGGACATCCAGGATAGATTGAGGTAGCCCTCTAATATGAAAATTGCCCCATCTATACCTGTTCTCAAGGTCGTCAATCTTTGCTATGGCAGTGTCCAGTTGATCCTGGAGAGTTTGAATGCAGTGGGTGTTTTGGTTCACCCTAGCAGAAGTGTTGTCCACCCCCTGGTCTATAGCTTCAATACGGGTGCCCAGGTTGTGAATATCCGCTTTAATCCCCTCAGTAATGTGAGCAGCGTTCTCAGCTAGCCCTGCAGCCAGCATTTCTGAGAAGCGATTGAGCAGGAGCCCCATATCTGTGGGTTGATGTGAGAAAGGAGAGTTCTGTATGAGGCCTACATGGCTGGCGGGGCTATCTCGCCTGGGGGAGAGCAAAACCTCCTCCATAGTCCTCCTCAGGAGCTCCTCCGTGGATGCTGGGGACACCTGGAAACCCATTATAGGGGTAGGTGGGGTTGCTGATGGGGCCGGAGGCCTTACTTCCTCACCCACTGTATCCGCTATGGAGTCCGAGTTCTCTGTGATGCAGCGCTGGAGAGATGTGGCCGCCATCTTGGCTGGGCCTGAGACCTGCGGGCCGAAAATGAGCTGCCTCTGAACCTCTCTCTTGGGGGGTTCCCCCGTCATATGGCCTGTCTCTCTGTGTACTCCAACGTGTGTGGCAGCAAGATGGAGCAGGTCTGTGGCGATGCGACGGCCCGGGAGTCCTCTGAAGGCCGGAAGCGGGTTGGAGCTCCCGTTCAGTGCGTGTGAGCAGAGGTCCCGCGCATGCGCACTTCACTTGTGTCTTTTATGCTGTAAAGATACATGTACTTGTTCTCAGAGATAGCCAGGTCACATGATATAGACATCACACATGTGGGCGTGTATATAGGCTAGAGTGGAAATCTCCTCCTATCTGACACACAACATTGGAGAAAATGTGCAGATTATCAGGAAACCGTGGTATACAGATCAGCGAAAGAGGTATATAGAGGCAGTATTTTAATGTAAAAAGAAGAAGCCGTGGGCACTGTAAGGGGGCAGATGAACTATTTTCATACTACTGGGTTTAGTAACACTTTAAGTATAGGTTTTACAGCATTAAAGTTACTGTCAGGTTAAAGGTTAAGATTATGAAGATTATTGGGTCAAGTGATAAGGTTATGTTAAATAAACCTAGTGACTCTGCTCATTCAGTGCAAAGTGACATAAACCAGACCCTTTGATATCTTCTGATCACTTCTCTATTGTTCTGTTTGCCATTCAGACCTGAGAGTTCCAACTCTATGTAAGCATCATGCCAGATGATGTTAGAGCTTACACAGGAAAAACTCCTCTCTCCTTCTCATTGATTGATAGTGTTATTAGATGGCAATTGGTCATTCTGGTGGAGCACTGCATCCTGGGAGGAGGTCACATGCTGCCCTAAAGCTATAAGCACCTGGTATTTACCTAAAACTGATGGACAGTGGCGGACTGGTGAAATTTTAGGATGGGGGCGCCAGACCCCGCCCTTCCTTTTTGACTCCTCCTACTTCTCATAAGCCACACCCCTTATAGTTTCCACCCCTTGTGTCAGGAGTATACAGCCCAGTATCACCAGATAGGGTATACAGCATCACCAGATAATGGTATACAGCATCACCAGATAGGAGTATACAGAGTCACCAGATAGGGGTATACAGAGTCACCAGATAGCTGTATACACTTACAGAGCACCAGATAGCAGTATATATAGTCACCATATAGCAATATACAGAGTCACCATGTAGTAGTATACTGAGCCCCAGATAGCAGTATACAGAGTCACCATATAGCAGTATACAGAGTCACCATATAGCAGTATACAGAGTCACTAGATAGGGGTATACAGAATCACCATATAGCAGTATACAGAGCCCCAGATAGCAGTATACAGAGCCCCAGATAGCAGTATACAGACTCCCAGATAGGGTATACAGTCATCAGATAGGGTATACAAGGTCCCAGATAGGGTATACAGGGTCCCAGATAGGGTATACAGAGCCCCAGATAGGGTATATAGAGCCCCAGATAAAGTATACAGAGCCCCAGATAGGGTATACAGGGTCCCAGATAGGGTAAACAGGGTCCCAGATAGGATATACAGAACCCCAGATAGCTTATACAGAGCCCCAGATAGGGTATACAGGGTCCCAGATATGGTATACAGTCACCAGATAGGGGTATATACAGTCCCAGATAGGGTATACAGAGCCTCAGATAGGGTATACAGTCACCAGATAGGGGTATACAGGGTCCCAGATAGGGTATACAGAATCACAGATAGGGTATACAATCACCAGATAGGGGTATACAGGGTCCCAGATAATGTATACAGTCACCAGATAGGGGTATACAGGGTCCCAGATAGGGTATACAGGGTCCCAGATAGGGTATACAGTCACCAGATAGGGGTATACAGGGTCCCAGATAGGGTATACAGTCACCAGATAGGGTATACAGGGTCCCATATAGGGTATACAGTCACCAGATAGGGGTATACAGGGTCCCAGATAGGGTATACAGTCACCAGATAGGGTATACAGGGTCCCAGATAGGATATACAGTCACCAGATAGGGGTACACAGGGTCCCAGATAGGGTATACAGTCACCAGATAGGGTATACAGAGTCCCAGATAGGCGCCCCCCCAAAGTTGGGACAAGTCCCGCACTTACCCCATCTTATAGGCAGGCAGGTGTGTGCAGAGATCGGCTTGCGGAGAGCAGGCTGACACTGTGCAGAGCTTCGGTTTGCGGAGCGCATGCTGGAGCCTGGAGTGGATGGTGAGTGGTGTGGGGACTGAAACCCGGCGGAGTGCTGTGCCTGCGTGAGTAATCACACAGCCTGCACGTCCGCCACAGTCTGGCCCCGCCCACAACATTCAATGCTAGTCAGTCACTGGCTCAGGGCAGCCAATCAGTCTATGTGTGTGTGCACATACATAGTCTTTTATGACTGACCAATCGGCTCACTACTTGCTGTCAGTAGACAGCAAGGAGCCGAGAAAAAAAAAAAAAAGAAAAGTCAATATACCGGTGCCTACTGTAGGGGGCCGGGTTGACTTTTTTTTTTTTTTTACTTGTCAGCGGTGGGGAGGCGGTGCCCAAGCGCCCCTTATACCTCAGCCGCTGCTGCTGATGGAACAATGGAGCAACAGGGGAAAACACAGGAGGTGAGTAAAGAAGGCCATAGATGTGGAGCTGTCTTCTTGTCTCTTCCTTACTAATATAACGGAGAGTCTGAGACGTGCCGCTGGTGAAACATCAAGAGAGATCGCATCCACTGACAGAGATCGTAAGAGTGTGGTGGGAGAGAAGACTAAGGCAACCAGATCATCACAGCGACACTAATAGGAGAGTTCCAGAGTATTATTGCTGAGGGCTATCTGATCAGACACGCAAAGTGGCCGAACACGAGAGTGTGAGGCAATCAACTCTGGTGAGTGAGATTCCTAGTGGGAGACTGTGAAGATCTGACTGTGTATGCTATATTTGAAGATCTGCTGGGAGCTCTATATTCCATATACATATATATTAAGAGGAACATTTGAATTGATTATTAGCGCTACATGTTATCACGGATGGATGGGACATTTTGTTGGTACAATTTGCAATTAGCTTATGAGGGATTTATTGTGGCAGCTATTTGGAAGACTTTTATGTTTAAATGAGATTGTTTACACAATACTAGCGCGGATATTTTGATTCTCTGTTTGAAGGGTGGTATACAAGAGGATCATTGTTTTTGGCATAAGGTTTGCAATGTGCTTATGTTTTGCGGGTGTCAGGGACAGCCCCACAGTGTATAGAGAGGAATCTGTTTAGTTTAGCGCCAGATGGCGAGGTTTTGTTTTCTGTTTTTGTTTGTGTTTTGAACTTGCAAAACCTGAAATAATAAACCTGGCAAGCCGCCCGATTTTAAAGAAACTGACCTCAATGCTGAATCTTGATCTGAAAAAGTGATCCCTATGAGCTAATCTCCCACACGTGGTGGAGTTCAGCGTGACAACTTTCAAAGATGGAGGAAATGTTGAAGGCCCTGCTGCAAGCCAATGCAGCCCAGCGGGAAACCAACCGACAGGTCCCAGAGGCCGCTGCAGCTCAGTGAGAGGAGAGTCGCTAGGCCGTTGCAGCTCAGTGAGAGGAGAGTCGCCAGGCTATCACAGCACAACAAGCGGCTCACAGCTGCTGAGGACTTGTTTCACCCATCTGCGCCCCACTCCAATGTCTCTAGAGGTGAAAGATCGCCCGGCTTACCCGGTAAAACTCGTCCAAGGTTCAGGGGCGAGGGGAAATTTGATAAAACTGATGCGGTTAAAGAGACTAGGGGCTCTAGACCTGGAGACTGGCCAAAGAAGCCAGGAAGGTCTTGGGGACCCTTGAGAGGACTGGGTATAGAACACGTACAGTGCTACCGATGCCATGCATTGGGACATATTGCTGCCAATTGTCCTCTAAATGATGAACCCATGCAATGTGATAATGCTTATGAAAAGACGCATTTCTCTTTTTTCAAAGGTCGCATGTATAGCATCATGCTCAAGTCGCATGGAGAAGCAAATGTGTGTGATCGCTATTGACAGAAAACCCGTCATTGCTCTGCTTGACTCTGGTAGTGTGATAACGTTGGCCAAAAGCAGCTGTATAAATCCGGCCAGGTTACACTCTAGCACTGTCGGGGTCATTTGCATCCATGGGGACACTCATGACTACCAGACGGCGCTGGTCGAGATTGACACCCCTTGCAGCAGAGTGACCCATTCAGTGCGAGTGGTACCTTCCCTGCTTCATGAAGCCCTAGTGGGGAGGGATTTTCCCCATTTTTGGAAGTTGTGGGAAGGCACAGAAAGCCTGGAAGAAAGAGCTCTCCCTGCTGAGGAGGCACAGGAGTTCTCACCAGACCCTTTTTGCCAAGCGAAAGGAGTGATTGGTGGCAGGACCATGGAAGAAGGAGACCCTCTTCCTTTTCCTGTAATGGCTGGGGAGCTGGAAGATAGCTCCCAGCAGATGGCTAATGTCCCAGACCCTGCCTCTGTCCCTGACCGTGAGAGTGAACCAAATGTAGTCCCTGACTTAGAGGTCTGGAGAGAGGACTTCTGTACAGAACAACTATGGGATGTCACTCTCCACAGAGCCAGAGAAAACGTGAAGGTGATGGATAGAGAACCTGTGGACCCTAATTGGGGGGGGGGGGGTCTTTTGCCTACATAGCGCTTAAAAATTATTTGTTGCATCACGTGGTGAAACGCGGAGAGGACGAACTGGAACAGCTAATGGCTCGCAAACCCTTCCACCGGATAGTGTTAGATCTTGCCCATGGTCATGTTATGGGGGGACATCTGGGTATGGAGAAAACCAGGGAGAAGATAACCCAGAGATTCTTCTGGCGGGGGTTGTATGCAGACGTCAAAGAATACTGTGAGTCATGCCCTGAGTCTCAAATGATAGCCCGTCACCCCATTTTCTTAGTCCTCTTGTCCCACTTCCCATAATTGAAGTGCTATTTGAGCGAATTGCCATGGATCTCATGGGACCAGTAGTAAAATCTGCCAGAGGACACCAGCACATCCTGGTGATACTGGACTATGCGACCCGCTATCCTGAAGCCATATCCTTGTGGAATACCTCCGCTAAGACTATCGCCAAGGGACTGGTCAAGGTGTTTAGTCGGGTGGGGATACCTAAGGAAATCTTGACAGATTAGGGTACCCCATTCATGTCTAGAGTGACCAGAGAATTGTGTAAATTGTACAAAATCTCCCGTCTCTGTCCCTCTGTTTACCACCCCCAAACTGATGGTCTGGTGGAAAGGTTTAAGAAGACTCTCAAGAGTATGCTAAAAAAGGTGGTGGATAAAGATGGACGGAATTGGGATTTTTTGCTGTCGTACCTCATGTTTGCCATACAAGAGGTTCCGCAGGCGTCTACAGGGTATTCCCTCTTTGAACTCTTGTATGGTAGACATCCCAGGGGGCTGCTAGATGCCGCAAAGGAGACGTGGGAGGGAGAGGCTACCCCATATAGAAGCATCATAGAGCATGTCTCCTTGGTGCAGCAAGCGAATTGCAGCTGTCTTGCCTCTTGTACGAGAGCATATGGAGCAAGCCCAGGAGGCCCAGCGAAGGGTTCGGGTGCCAAAACCCAAACTTTCAACCCCTGAGACAGAGTGCTGGTGCTAGTCCCCACGGTCGAAAGTAAATTCCTGGCAAAGTGGCAGGGTCCCTTTGAGATTAGGGAAAGAGTAGGGGAAGTAAACTACAAAGTTTACCAGCCTGGGAAAAGGAAAGAGATTTACCATGTTAATCTCCTAAAACCCTGGAAGGACAGGGAGAGTTTATTGGCAGTGCCCACGCCCCAAAATGACAGGTTACCTCTAACCCCAGATGTACCCATAACCGAGTCCTTGTCACTGATGCAACAAAACAACGTTAAGGAATTTGTCAATAAAAATAGAGACTTTTTCTCTTCCCTACCCGGACTGACCACTGTGCTACAACATGATATAATCATGGAACCCGGGGTCCGCGTAAATGTAAAACCCTACCGAATACCTGAGGCTAGACAAGAGGCGGGGGCAAGATTAATAAAAACCATGTTGGAGTTAGACGTGATAGAGGAGTCCCACAGTGCCTGGTTGAACCCTATAGTACTGGTCCCAAAGCCCGATGGCACTATCCGGTTCTATAAAATTTCAGGAAGCTGAATGAAGTGTCTAAGTTTGATGCATACCCGATGCCACGGGTTTACGAACTATACTGGCAGATCCCCCTAACAGAGTCAGCAAAGAAAAAAATGGCCTTCTCTACCCCCAAGGGGTCCTTCCAATAGAAACAAATGTCGTTTAGTCTGCATGGGGCCCCTGCATCCTTTCAGAGGATGATGGACAAGACTTTGAGGCCGCATCGGCCCTATGCAGCGGCCTATATGGATGATGTCGTTATCCACAGCCCAGATTGGGAATCACATCTGCATCGGGTGCAGGCAGTGGTAGATTCACTGAGGGTAGCAGATTTAACAGCCAACTTGAAGAAGTGTGCCATAGGTCTCGAGGAGGCCAAATACCTTGGGTATGTGATTGGTCGAGGTCTGATTAAGCCCCAAAGCAATAAGATCGAGGCCATTCAAAAGTGGCCCCAACCGGCGAACAAGAAACAGGTTCACATCTTCCTGGGGATTACAGGGTATTAATGATGCTTCATCCCCGACTTTACCACCATTGCCGTCCTTCTGACCGATCTGACAAAGGGTAGAACGTAAGGAATGGTTAAGTAGAGTCCCGAGGCTGAGAAGACCTTCCAGAAATTGAAGCAAGCCCTTTGTGTACAGCCGGTCCTCATGACCCCAGACTTCACAAAGGAGTTTGTGGCTCAAACTGACACCTCTGAGGTGGAACTAGGTGCGGTTCTGTCCCAGATCAGAGGCGGCGAGGAGCACCCCGGTCGTCTACTTAACCAGGAAGCTTAATAGACATGAAAATAATGATGCCATTGTGGAGAAGGAGTGCCTGGCTATCAAGTGGGCCTTAGAGGCCCTAAAATACTACCTGCCGGGAAGGTCATTCAGGCTAGTCACGGACCATGCCCCCCTTAAGTGGATGTGTAACAACCGGGAGAAAAATAGCCGGGTGACTAGGTGGTTCCTGGCCCTACAGCCGTTTAGGTTCTCAGTGGAACACTGGGCTGAAAGGCTCCAAAAGCTAGTGGTCTTTCCTGGGCCCACTGCATGGTCGGGACAATTGCTCTGCCCGAGGGGCTTGAGCAGAGGGGGGGGGGGGAATGTGACGTTATGCGAGGCACCACAGTGGACGGGAGATACTTGTCGCCTCGCATTCGATCATTTTGAGGTGACTAGCAGGAGTCCGACCTGGGTTTTGCCGGCCACCGTGGCAGAGCTGGTTCCAGCCCGGACTTTCTGGTCCACTCAAACCCCTCTCCACCTGCATTTAATGACCAGGTAGAAAACAGAGGAGAGCTCTATCCTGTACTTTAGAAGGAGAAAGCTGAGAAAACTCTATGTGCTAATTTGGACTCTAAGAACAAAGTTTGCAATATGCTTATGTTTTGTGGGTGTCGGGGACAGCCCCACACTGTATAGAGAAGAATATGTTTGTTTAGTTTAGCACCAGATGGCGAGGTTTTGTTTTCTGTTTATGTTTGTGTTTTGAACTTCCAAAACCTAAACTAATAAAGCTGGCAAGTCGCCAGATTTTAAAGAAACTGACATCCATGCTGAATCTTTTCCCCTGAAAAGTGATCCCCATGAGCTAATCTCCCACACTAGCTACAGACATTTCCTTGGTTTTGGATTTAATAAGTAAAAAAAAAAAAAAAAGTAAAAGTTAAAATTTCTGTTAGGTTTTTATTTCTTTAGGTGACCCTATCTGGGAGATCTGGGAGATTTTCCCTCATGGTGATGCCTGTGCTCCTTATTCTATTACAGGCAGTAACAGCACTAGGAACATTGTGAGAAGGTATAACCTTTGTTTGGATCGGTGTTCCCAATTTAAAAAAATCCCATCACTTCCTGTCCTGGCAGGCAGTGAGGGATAGATTTTCCCAATAGGCACACAGATCCATTTTTTTCACAAACATTAACATTTCAAAATTCTCAAAATAATCTTTTTGGTTGGAGTTGGAAAAAAAAATGAGAGAAATTTGCTAAGTGCTAGGGTCACTTAAGTTTCAGGATAAGTTAAGGGCCATATTTGCATGCTAGGGTTTAAGGTAATTGTTAAGAGTTAATTAATGGTTAATTTGAATGAGTTAATGCTTAAGGTTAGAAAAAGGGATAGGAATGAGTGTTAGGATGAGGTTGAGCGTGAATAGGTTAAAGGGAAGAAACACAGATGCTAACAATTTTTTACATGATTGTTTTTCAGAGCATATTATCTGTCTATCTATCTATTTACAAAATATACTGTATGTCTAAAATTCTAGAATAGCTAATGATTTTGCTTTAGGATGTTTTTCTTGTCATTCATAGTGAAGATGAAAGTTTGGCATCATCAATTGTGAAAATCATCAATCCAGGAAAGAGATTTGATGGTGATCAAGAGATCCATGACTCGTCTTCTGCCTTTGTTGCAAGAGAGATTCTGCAGGAGGCACCCGAACTAGTTACTCGCCAGCTAGCTCATCTTCTTAGAGGTGAGTGATTTATTTTGACTAGGGATGTGCACAGAGGCGTAACTAGAACCTTCAGGGCCCCGGTGCAAGAAATTATGAAGGGCCCCCTAACCCCTGGCCAGGGCCCTTCCCTCTTCCCACTGATCCTGGGGCCCTTTACTCCTATCGTGGGTCCCTTTATTACGGTACTGCAGTGGGGCCCTTTCACAAGTTCTGCAGCAGGCCCCAGGGGGACCAGGGAAGCACACAGGGGCCCTGGGAACAGCAGAAGACAAGTAAACTGGATAGAGGAAAATGGAGGAGATTGGGTCCTCTAAATGCCACCCCTGCCATCCCTCCTATTCAGGTGTACAAGGGAGGCACATGGGCCCCCTGGACCATGGGGCCCGGTTGCAATCGCAACCCCTGCAACCCCTATCGTTACGCCCCTGGATGTGCAAATTATTATTATTATTATACAGCATTTATATAGCGCCAGCAGTTTGCGCAGCGCTTTACAAAAATGAAGGCAGACAGTACAGTTACATCACAATTTGGTACAAGAGGAATCAAATCTGTCCAGATCCAGTTTGAATGGGGTTCAACGAATCTTGTTTGAAACTCAAAAAACTTAAACGTAACTGCAAATCTCATTGATGTTTATGGGGCCGTATCTTGATTGTAAATTCTGACCATTTTTAAAGCTAGTAGGTAAGCTATGCACCACCATTGGGGACATTTAACATGCAAAATATTTTTTTTAAATGCCCTGAAGCAGGGAGAGGGTCATTAAATTTTGACTTTTTGCCAATATGGAAGAAACTACAATCCTTTAAATTGCATCCTTTGAATATGCATTTAAGTATGTCAATGCTGTGTGTTAGAAACATCTTTATAATTGAAGACTTTGTAAATACATACATTACATTCTCATATTCATTTCCCACTTTACAAAAAATACCTTGGATTGTTTGCTTTCCAAAATGTGGTCATTTTGTGGGTGTTTCCACTTTCCTGGTGCTCCAGGGTCTTAAAAAATGTGATAGGTAGTCAGGAAATTAGAAGTGTAATTTATGCCCCTAGAAATCCTGAAGGTGCTCCTTGAATTTTGGGCCTCTCTATATGGTTAGGCTATGAAAAGGCTCAAACATGTGGTATCCCTATATGTAAGAGGAGTAGCAGAATGCTTTTTTTGGGGGGAATTCTAAGTATATGTATAAGTACGATGTGTGTTAGAAATACTGCTGATTTTGTACGTTTGCCCTCTGACAAAGAAATGATCAGTCTATAATTTTAATGGCATGTTCATTTTAACAGTGAGAGACCGAATAGCAAAAAAAAAAAAATCCAGTAAAACGCATTTCAAAAAAGTTATAAATTGATTTGCATTTTGATGAGTGAAAAAAGTATTTGACCCCTTCGCAAAACATGACTTAGTACTTGGTGGCAAAACCCTTTCTGATAATCACAGAGGTCAGACATTTAATATTGTTGGCCACCAGGTTTGTACACATCTCAGGAGGTAATTTTGTCCCACTCCTCTTTGCAGATCCTCTCTAAGTCATTAAGGTTTTCAAGGCTGACGTTTGGTAACTCGAACCTTCAGCTCCCTCCACATATTTTCTATGGGATTAAGGTCTGGAGACTGGCTAGGCCATTGCAGGACATTAATGTGCTTCTTCTTGAGCCACTCCTTTGTTGCCTTGGCTGTGTGTTTTGGGTCACTGTCATGCTGGAATACCCATCCATGACCCATTTTCAATGCCCTGGCTGGGTTCTCACCCAAGATTTGATGGTACATGCCCATCGTCCCTTTGATGCGGTGAAGTTGTCCTTTCCACTTAGCAGAAAAACACTCACAAAGCATAATGTTTCCACCTCCATGTTTGTCCTTGGGGATGGTGTTCTTGTATAGAGTAAACCACAATCAGCAAGACCTATTGGTGGTTGCCTCATACCTAGTATCTATTTATGTTGAAGAACAAGATACCCCCTAGGTGGGACTGTAATAGGCAACAACACCAAAATATCCATAAAATATAGCAATTTGTTAAAGATTTTTTATATAAAAACTTGTCACTCGTGGGACAGGTACAAAACATATTGTGTCCATGTATTCATGTAAAAAAGATATTATTAAAATTGTCAAAATATCAGAGAACAATTGTAAAATCCAAAACAAATATGCCTCCACTGAAATTGTAATACAAAACTTCAAATCAAAATCCGTTGTCTGAAGCTGGAATTCGGTGCCCAACGTTCACATTTCGGGTCCAACAAGGCCCTTCATCAGGGGTATTGTCAACGGAAGATGCAAGATCTTACCTTGTGGAGTTTCAATGATCATGAGAACGGTGAGGAATCAGCCCAGAACTACACGGGAATATCTTGTCAATGATCTCAAGGCAGCTGGGACCATAATCACCAAGTAAACAATTGGTAACACACTACGCTGTGAATGACTGAAATCCTGCAGTGCCCACAAGGTCCCCCTGCTCAAGAAAGCACATGTACAGGCCCATCTGAAATTTGCTAACGAACATCTGAACAATTCGGAGGAGAACTGGGTGAAGGTGTTGTGGTCAGATGACCAAAATCAAGTTCTTTTGGCATCAACTCAACTCGCCGTGTTTGGAGGAGGAGGAATGCTGCCTATGACCCCAAGAACACCATCCCTGTATGTTGAAGAACAGGATACCCCCTAGGTGGGATTGTAATAGGCAAGAACACCAAAATATCCATAAAATATAGCAATTTATTAAAGATTTTTATATAAAAACTTGTCACTTGTCTGAGGGACAGGTACAAAACATATTGTGTCCATGCATTAATGTAAAAAAGATAATATTAAAATTGTCAAAATATCAGAGAACAATCGTGCAGTCCAAAACAAATATGCCTCCACTGAAATTGTAATACAAAACTTTAAGGTATATCAAAATCCATTGTCTGAAGGTGGAATTCGGTGCCCAACGTTCACGTTTCGGGTCCAACAAGGCCCTTCATCAGGGATATTGTCAACGGAAAAAGAGGGGGAGGCACAATAGTATCTCTTTTATTATAACATATTTTTTCTCTAGTAGGAAAAGAGAAAAAGACAAATCAATATATTGAGAACAAAGACATATAGAGGAAAAAATGGTTCTTCCTCGGTTTTCCAAGGATGTTATGCCTGGATAGAGTATGTGTAGATGAAAAACTTAACGACTGCATGTAACATTCAGGAGATTGGTGCCACACTGCTAAATATTATGTAAAGGACTTGTTACAGGAGGGAGTCACGGCAAAGTCAGCCAAGACAGCCTTAATTCCAGAAAAGGAAATGTTTCACAATTGTCACGGAGTAAATCCTGACCATGAAAAGGAGCTGGAAAAAAGATAAAGAGGAGGGCGAAAGGAGGGAAGGGATGGGGTGTACACAGCAATGTGGAATGCTCACCCTATCCAATGATTCATGGCTTGTAAGAGTGGGGATTCAAAAAGGGGAAATCAGATGCGATCAGCACAAACAACCAGGGGGATCTGCCACCGGTTAATTCTCCTAGGGAAGATAAGCATACATCTTCCGAGGCCTGCAACGATATGAATCTAATATTAAAAAATCTTCATGAGAATTTTGGAATAGGAACGGGTAATGGGGATAACACAGAAAGTATAACGAATGAGGATGTCTATACAAGAAAACCAAACCAAAACCTAACCAAACTAAAAAGAAATGTAATACAAAAACCAATGAAAGAAGCGGGGGAGGGAAGCAGAGGGGTGGCAATCTTGTGTCACCGGGGACCAAGACCCCCAGTGGATTAAATATGACGCTGGATGCCCGCGCATACACAATGGTCCGTGTCACATCGCGCATGAGTATTACGTCACAAATGATGCTTCTACGTGTCAAAGTCCGGAAGTGATGGCGCAAATAGCGTCTACAGCTAGACGCAACCCTGGGGCGCGCCCACTGTTCCGTCCATTATTGTGATCGTCAGAGGAGGGGTGGAGACCCGCTCAAATAAACAGTGGGTAAGATAGGAAAAGAGAAAAATGTGGAGAAAAAAGAGAGAGAGAAGAAGAAAAAGAAGAAGAAAAAAACAAAGAAAAGGAAAAAGAAGAAGGGAAAAAGGAGAAGGGCCAGGGGAATAAATATGTAATGTGGCAGGGGACCAGAAAAATATCGGAACCCAAGACTGTGAAAACATTGTCTGCAAAATTTAGAACAAAACAAGGAAAGACTAGGGCATGTAATGTAATATGAGCCCCCTCTAGTGGATACTTGGCTAAGAACACCTGAATTAAACATGCAGTCAGCATGGTCCTCAGATCGTTGCACACCGTGGGGAAAGAAAAAAGGGGGGGAAAAAAACTGAGACCAGGAAAAGGCCAATATTGTCAGAATCCACAAATGCAAAAATACAAATATGCAGACATTGAGCTTATAGGGAAAGGATGCTCAAAATAACCTGATGTGAACCCCTCCAGGAAGGGTCGGTAACTGATGGAACTGTTGAGGCCAGGTGGCATAGTGGCCCTTAGGGCCACTATCCATCGGGTCTCCCTCTGTAAGAGGGTCTTGTCCCAGTCACCCCCTCGGTTGGTGGGATGGATATGATCCAATATTAAGAAATTAATATTGGGAAAAGTTTTCTTGAGGGAGTCCCTTACATGCCTACCCAGAGGGAGGTCGGGATTGCTAGCCTTCATACTTGTTATATGTCTCGAGGCTCTTTTATGGAATTCTTGTGTGGTTTTTCCCACATAGAATGCTGCGCAGTCGCATGTTAGTAGGCACACAGCTCCTACTGTGCTGCAGTTGGCAAAATGGGAAGGTTTATAGAATTGTCCATTCCGCAATTTTATGTTGTCATTGGCATTCATATATCTGCAGACTTTACATCCACCACATTTGAATGTCCCCTTTCTTTTACATGGGTCTCCCCTAAACTCCCCCATATATTCACTATGGACTATATAGTCATGTAGTGATCTCGACCTCCGAAAAGTAATTGGGGTTTATTTTGGTATTGGGGGGCTAGAGTGGGGTCCATTAGTAGAATGTGCTAGAATTTAGATCTGATTTTTCAGATTTTTCCATGCTGTTTTGTGTACCTTGTAATAATTCTGGCTTGGTTGGTTACAGCATTGGATAATTTGTCACTATTCTGCATGATATTCTCCCCATGATTGTGTGCATTTGTGTCTCTAAGAGTAGATTCTGTGTTGTGCTTCTTATTAGAGTAATTGTCTGAGCCAGGAGATCGCCACTTATGTTTCTGCGGTCCCTTTCGATCATGTGATACCTGTGAAGTGGAAGAGGACAAAGAATTTAGGGATGAGTTCGATCCTCTAGTGCTACCTTGCGCCCTAGGGTTTTTATTTCTCCACGCATGCCGTGGTTGTATATTTTTTGTGGTTGTTGTTGCCAGCGGTAGGCTTTGCCCTCTCTGAAGGCGGTTTTGTCCCTCCAGAACTTTCGTTTCTTAGTAGTAATAATTTCCCTCACTGACTGGTCAATGTGGATCTTAATATTTTCTTCCTGTTCCCTAAAGCTAGGAAGCTGTTTGAATGTCTCCAGTTGGGCATAGACTGTGTCCATTTCCTTGTCAACTGATGAGATTTGTTTCTGGTATTCTTCTACTAAAAGTTTCATTATAACTTTTGTACATTGCTGGAGGTTGTTCTCCCATCTTTTTTTGAACATTTCAGCTACGTTCTCAAGTGTAGGAAAGATTTGGATTCACAGACCATAGGGATTAATGTCTTCGCGGATGTAATGTTCAAACTCTCAAAGTGCCAAAACATGGCCATTTTCTTTTCCCCCAGTTTACTCAGTACCAGAAACATGGCTGTCATCTCCGACTCTTGGGCCTCTTTCTTCCCATCGTCTCTGTACTGGGTCATAAGTGCCTCAAATTCCTTGCTTTTAAACATTCTCAGATCCTTAATATAGCCCCAATCTAATTACATGTCTATCACAATAAGATTTGTCAGAAAGAGTTATATAGTGTGCCCGGGAAGCAAATTGTTATTAGGGAAAATTTCTCCAGGAAAAACACTATATTTAATCCCCTGGGTCAGTGTATTTGACACACACTGCCCAGGAGGATGGAACCTTGGACTATTCCACCAACGGTATGCTATTGGGGGTCTTGGTCCCCTGCGACACAAGCGCGCCCCCCCCCCCCCCCTCTGCTTTCCCCCCAGCCTTCTTTCATTGGTTTTTGTATCACATTTCTTTTCAGTTTGGTTAGGTTTTGGCTTGGTTTCCTTGTATAGGCATCCTCATTTGTTATACTTTCTGTGTTATCCCCATTACCCGTTCCTATTCCAAATTTCTCATGAACATTTTTCAATATTAGATTCATATCATTGCCGGCCTCGGAAGATATATGCTTATTTTCCCTAAGAGAATTAACCGGTGGCAGATCCCCCTGTTTGTTTTTGCTGATCGCATCTGATTTCCCCTTTTTGAATCCTCACCCTTACAAGCCATGAACCATTGCATAGGTTGAGCATTCCACATTGCTGTGTACACCCCATCCCTTCCCTCATTTCTCCCTCCTATTTTTCATTTCCTCCCTCCCTTTATCTTTTTTCCAGCTCATTTTCATGGTCAGGATTTACTCCGTGACAATTGTGAAACGTTTCCTTTTCTGGAATTAAAGTGGTAGTAAACCCTCCTATCATTTTCAGCCAAGGAAGCTGCCATCTTGGCCTCTGTTTAATCTACAACTGCCATGATGCTGCACATGTGATCAGCTATGACACCAGCCATTGGATGCTTTGACAGTTTGGTTTAGAGCACAACCAATGGGAGTGTTACACGTGCCGGAAATGTGACTGTTTTTTTTACTTGTTAAATGCATGGGTTTACTACCGCTTTAAGGCTGTCTTGGCTGACTTTGCTGCCACCCCCTCCTGTAACAAGTCCTTTACATCATATTTAGCAGTGTGGCACCAATCTCCTGGTGTCGGTAAGTTTTTCATCTGCACATACTCTATTCAGGCATAACATCCTTGGAAAACCGAGGAAGAGCCATTTTTCCTCTATATGTCTTTGTTCTCAATATATTGATTTGTCTTTTTTTCCTTTCCTACTAGAGAAAAAATATGTTATAATAAAAGAGATACTATTGTGCCTCCCCCTCTTTTTCCGTTGACAATATCCCTGATGAAGGGCCTTGTTGGACCCGAAACGTGAACGTTGGGCACCGAATTCCACCTTCGGACAACGGATTTTGATATACATTGAAGTTCTGTATTACACTTTAAGTGGAGGCATATTTGTTTTGGACTGTACGATTGTTCTCTGATATTTTGACAATTTTATTAATATCTTTTTTACATTAATACATGGACACAATATGTTTTGTACCTGTCCCTCAGACGAGTGACAAGTTTTATATAAAAATCTTTAATAAATTGCTATATTTTATGGATATTTTGGTGTTCTTGCCTATTACAGTCCCATCTAGGGGGTATCCTGTTCTTTAAAATACAGGGATGGTGTTCTTGGGGTCATAGGCAGCATTCCTCCTCCTCCAAACATGGTGAGTTGAGTTGATGCCAAAGAGCTTGATTTTGGTCTCATCTGACCATAACACCTTCACCTAGTTCTCCTCCGAATTATTCAGATGGTCATTAGCAAACTTCAGAAGGGCCTGTACATGTGCTTTCTTGAGCAGGAGGACCTGGTGGGCACTGCAGGATTTTAGTCATTCACATCATGGTGTTTTCTTGGTGACTGTGGTCCCAGCTGCCTTGAGATCATTGACAAGATACTCCCGTGTAGTTCTGGGCTGATTCCTCACCATTTTCATGATCATTGAAACTCCATGAGGTGAGATCTTGCATGGAGCCCCAGACAAAGGGAGATTGACAGTTATTTTGTGCTTCTTCCATTTGGGAATAATCGCACCAACTGTTGTCACCCTCTCACCAAGCTGCTTGGCGATGGTCTTGTAGCCCATTCCAGCCTTGTGTAGGTCTACAATCTTGTCCCTGACATCCTTGGACAGCTCTTTGGTCTTGGTCATGGTGGAGAGATTGGAATCTGATTGATTGATTGCTTCTGTGGACAGGTGTCTTTTATTCAGGTAAGAAGCTGAGATTAGGAGTATAGACACCTGTGAGCCAGAAATCTTGCTGATTGATAGGGGATCAAATACTTATTTCACATAAAAATGCAAATCAATTCATAACTTTTTTGAAATGCTGTTTTCTGAATTTTTTGAGGTTATTCTGTCTCTCACTGTTAAAATAAACCTACCATTAAGATTATAGACTGCAAATTTTTTTGTCAGTGGGAAAATGTACAAAATCAGCAGGGGATCAAATACTGTTTCCCCTCACTGTATCTTATTAATTGAAAACTCTGTATAAAAAAAATATATTTTCATTTTCTTTCCACATTTTCTAAAAACTTGTGGCAAAAAATATACATCTTAAACCACTTCAAGGATTTCCCACTTTAGGACCAGAGCACTTTTTGTGATTCGGCACTGCATCGCTTTAACTGACAATTGCTTGGGCGTGCGACGTTGCACCCAAACGAAATTTGCGTCCTTTTTCCCCCCACAAATAGAGCTTTCTTTTGGTGGGATTTGATCACCTCTGCGTTATTTCTGATCGCCGCTATAAACAAAAGAAAGCGACAATTTTGCAAAAAAACCCACATTTCTTACTTTTTGCTAAAATACAAATCCCAAAAAAATATAACAAAACATTTTTTTCCATTGGTTTTGGCCGATTTATATTCTTCCTCATATTTTCAGTAAAAAAAATTGCAATCAGCGTTTATTGATTGGTTTGCGCAAAAGTTGCCGCGTTTATGGATGATGAGAATTAATTTCTGGGGTTTTTATTTTTTACTAGTAATGGCGGCGATCTGCGATTTTTAGCGGTACTGCGATATTGCAGCAGACATGTCGGACCATTTTGACACTTTTTTGGGACCATTGGCATTTATACAGCGATCAGTGCTATAAAAATGCACTGATTACTGTGTAAATGCCATTGGCAGTGAAGGGGTTAACCTGGAGGGGGCACTTTAAGGGTTAACTGTGTTCCCTGGGCGTGTTCTAACTGTATGTGGGCTGGCCTGGCTGGAGGAAGGGAGTGATCACGGCTTCCATATACAGGAAGCCTGTGATCACAGCCCTTCCCCCTCTAACAGAACAGAGATCCGTGTTTACTTACATGGACCTCCGTTCTTTCACTGCGGGGGGGGGGCCATCGTGGGTAGCCGGCGGCGATCGAGTCCGCCCTACACGCTCCCTGGCCCCCCCGAACACAGTGAGCGCGCCTCCGGCAGTGCGTGCACTCTCACAGTGCGGGATATCGCAGTCGCCGTCATATGACGGCGGTTTGCGATATCGAGCCACTTTGTCGCCGTCATATGCTGGTCGCCGGTGGGCAAGTGGTTGAAATACTCACTATGCCTTTCAGAAAATACCTTGGATTGTTTGCTTTTCAAAATATAGTCATTTTGTGTGCGTGTCTCCTATGCTGGCACTTCAGGGGCTTAAAAAACATGATAGGTAGTCAGGAAATTAGATGCAGAATTTATTGAAAGCCCAATAGTTCTCCTAGGATTTTGGGCCCCTCCATAGTCGAGAGGTGTAGTGAAATTAGTTTGGGGTATATTTGTAAGTGTGCTGTGTGAAAAAAACATTTTGTTTAATTTCTTCATTTACAAAAAAATTTTGCAAAATAATTGCAACTTCAAAACACTCACCATCCCCCTTACTAAATGCCTTGGACTGTCTACTTTCCAAAAAATGGGTAATTTGGGGGGTATTTGTACTGTCCTGGCATTTTAGGGCCTCAAGAAATGAGTCAGTCAGTACATGAGGATTGTTTAATTTTCAAGTGATATGTATATCATAGTTTGTAGACTGTATAACCTGCAAAAAGACTAAATAATATTTTTGTTGCTTTGTAGCCTCAAATGAAAACAGACACCGTTTTTCTTTTATCCAGCTGTATTTACTTGATAACATCCAAGTGAAAGATATAGCACCAACATCACAATATTAAAAGAAATAAAAAATTAAAACAGAATAACTGATTTGGAAAAGGATCATCTCCATCTCCATTTCAGTATTTTATTTAACTACCTTTTGTTTAACTACAGCCTTTAGTTTGTTGGGCTATGTCTCTACTAACTTTGCACATCTAGACTTTGCAATATTTGCCCACTCTTCTATGCAGAACTGCTCAAGTCCAGTTAAATTTGATGGTGACCATTTGAGGACTGCAGTCTTCAAGTCATTCCACAGATTTTCAGTGGGGTTTAAGTCTGGGCTCTGACTAGGCCATGCAAGGACTTTCTCCTTTTTCTGCTTCAACCACCGTGTGGTCATTTTTGCTGTGTGCTTTGGGTCATTGTCTTGTTGGAAGGTAACCCTTCTTCCCATTGACAACGTTCTGACAGAGGGCAACAGATTTTCCTCAAGAATTTGATCGTATTTTGCCCCATCCATTTTTCCTTCTATCCTGACAAGTGCTCCAGTCTGTGCTACAGAGTAACACCTCATAACAGGATATTACCACCTCCATGCTTTACTGTAGGAATGGTATTATTTGGGTGGTGAGCTGTATTGGATTTCTGCCAGAAATTTTAGTCTCATCTGACTATAACACCTTTTTGCATGTGGCCTCAGAATCTTTAAGGTGCATTTTGGCAAAGCTCAGTCGTGACTGCATGTGGTCTTTGTGGTCAGGAGTGGCTTTTTTCTTGTAACCCTCCCATACAAGACACATTTGTGGAGAATTTTTGATATTGTTGTCACATGCACACAATGACCTCCCTTTGTCATAAATTCCTGCAACTGCTTCAGAGCTGTAGGCCTCTTGATGTAGACAGTTTTTGACAAGTCCTTTATTAAAAAACAAAAAAAACAAAAAATGTTCCCCGGTGTAGATCCATCATCAATCATGATGCCTGCCACCGCAGACCTGAGAAAAAAAGCTCCGCTCGCGACGAAGGCACCCGTCATCTGACAGCTCCTCCATCTGACAGTACTTAAATAACTAAGAGGTGGCGCCACCCGGTGGCGTCACCAGGTGACACTGCCCCTTATGACGCCATCAACCAGGGGCATGCTGCATCAGTGACGTCACAAGGGGGCGGTGCCACCTCTCCTTAGTTATTTAAGAACTGTCAGACAGCGGGAGCCTTCAGCAGCAGCGGAACTTTTTTTTTTCTCAGGCCAGCGGTGGCATCGTGACTGACAATGGATCTACACTGGGGGACTTTTTTTTAAATGTAGTTTTTTTAATGAAGGACTTGCCAAAAACTGCCAAAGCAGCAAAAATGAATTCTCCTGCGCTGTGCGGTGGGCCTGGGTGTGGAGTTCCGTTTCTATTCTACTATCTTAAGAGGGCAATGTCCACCTCGCTGCCTCATACAGATTGGGGGGGTCCGAAACGATTAAAACATAAAAATACACAAGAGGCCCGTGGCCTAGCGCATTATCCTAGGGCATGTGGCCTGATAGGGTTCAGGCATTGTATTACTGCATGTTTTCACTACTAAAGTACCGCATGACTTCATAAAATGATGAAAGCGGTATTTTAGTAGTGTTTTTTAGTGAATGCCAAAAAATGTTTCTAAAAACGCTGTGCGGTATCTTACCACATACACGGATTCGGTAAGATACTGCTTTGTGAATGGAGCTCACAGTGCCTCTAGGCATTAATTGCCTGTCCGCAACTTAATCCTGGAGATCTTTTGACTGTGCTTTGCCACCCAAAGTTGATTGTTTGCTTCAGTTGCACTACCAGGAACTGAAATGGTCCAGGAAAGCTATTTTCATGCTGAGCTAATCAAAATGACCACAACTAATCATAGTTGAAAGTCAAATGGCTTTGTGTGCCATTGAGAATGTGATTAGCTACACCTCATTGAGTTCACAAGTCATTTTTAGGAGGGGGTGATTTTTTTGCAACTCAGTGATTCTGTTTTTGAATTTTTTCTGACGTGTTGGTGTTCTATCTTTCACATGGATGTTGCACTAAGTAAATACAGCTGGATAAAACAAAAACTGTGTCTGCCTTCATTTTAGGCTGAAGAGCAACAAAATGTGATTTTGTTTCCTTACGCACCTGTATATAGTAAATAATAATTAAAAAACAGTGATTAATTACCAAGAAAAGAAAATTCTTTCTGTCTCACAAAAATGATAAAAAAACTGAAAACTGAAAAATGGCCTGGGCAGGAAGGGGGTGAAACAGTACAGTCTTGAAGTGGTTAATTTAATTTCAATTTGAAAATGGGCTTTTTAGGTAGTTGTGGCTGCAACACCTGCTAATTTGAAGCTAAAACCTTCAACTACACATGAATTGGTCAGTGGTAAAAACATTTTAATAGTATAGGTTTTTTTTTTTTTTTTACCACATTACATTATCTTAAAATTTTAATAAAATTCAAAAACATGGTAAAAATTCGCTAACTTTAGGACAGTATGTGAACACTTGAATTAACAATGAATTGCAAAAGACACAACGGGTTTTATCTTGAAATAAGCATTAGAGTGTAATTTTTTGAGATGGTAACCACACATATTGTAGTTATCTTGAAATAGAAATTAGAGTGCTGTATTTCAGAGACAATAGTCTCAAATAAGTTTGGTTATGCTGAAATATAGGAGAGAAAGACAAAGTTGGTTTTATCTTTCAATAGAATTAGAATGTATTGTCTGATAGGCAAAAGCCACAAACATTGTTCAGTTGCTGGACAGCATTTGTTTGGCTGCAAAATAAGAGGGGGAGATGAGGTTAGCTTTATCTTGAAATAAACTGTTGCAGGTCTTACCCTGCAGCACACAATAAACATTTGGCATCTGAGGTCCAGATGTGGTGATGGAGCAGAATAGGCTAGGAAAGGTGGCAGGAGCTGGTAACAGTGGCAGGGATACTATTTTTGTTAGGCCTGAAGCCAATTAAAGTTTAATCTGGAGCATCAGTAGCAGGGGTTTGTAGTCATTGGTAATCCAAGCCTACCTCATTTTAATAAAAGTGAGCAGGGCCACACTATCAGGGAACAGACAGATTCACCTCTCAATATCAAAACCTCCTGCTGTGCTGAAAAAGCGCTCAGACAGTACATTGGCGGCAAGGCAAGCCAAAAGCTCTGGTGCGTACTGTGCAAGCTCCAGCCAGTGTTCCAGCCTGGACACCCTATAGCCCAAGGTGTCTTCACTTAGAGCATCTGCATCAGTGCTTGGACCTGATGTAGCCTGCATTTATGTGGTTCAGGTGCTGCCTGTGACTGCTGCCTGCAGCCCAGCACGACCAATGTGGTTTAACCTTTTCTAGGGGTCTCTGCTTTCCTTTTTTCACCTCAGGGGATCAGACATTTTTTTTAATGTTTCGCTATTTTTAAGCTTTCAGAGTTTGTAACAGAGTTTGTTACCATTTTTTAAAAAAAAGCATTTTTCCACTTTCAGAGTTTGTTCTCAAAACTACAGGACCAATAGCATAAAACGATGGTGCTGTTGATTTTGTGTGTCCCAAGATACTTGCCCAAATCCATTATGATATTTTAGATAAAAAAAAACTAATCTCTTTATTCACGAACACAACATCATTTAAAGAAATCCTACTAAATCCAAAGAATGAAACTTTATTGATTAAATGATAAGTATTTCTAAATTTTTAACTGTGCCTTTTTGAGAAGTAGTGAAAACTGCAAAGCTGTAAATAAGCAACTTACCATGAAAACCTGGGCTGTCTTCACACATTTCGTTTAGCTAAAGCACGATTTGCAGTACTCTATATTGTAGTGTCATTAATTTTGAATGGCACCCCAACTCCCCTTGCAGGACACCTAAATACATGTAAATTTCAGCACACCAGAATGCACAGATGGGGAACACCTTTTCATTGTGGTGTGCTGCGTAGAGAAAAAAAATAATGCCAGGGTTTTCTGATTTGCAGTGCACAGGAATCCATTTCAAAATGAATGGGCTACTGTAATGCAATACACGTTAACACACAATATAATGCACGCTAAAGGGATATTGTCACTTTTGGCATTTAAGGACCATGTCTGTGAAACGTCCTAGTAAATTATTATTTATTAATTATTTATTACTTAACATTAATTATTATATATTATTATTGCAGCTACTGCAATAGGGGGAATACATGTGTGGTACTTTGGTGCAGACTACTTTACTGCAGAAGAAAATTTGCTTATGTTACCAACAAGTGTACACTGAGAATACTAAAATAAAAATAAAAACCCCAAACCAATTTATTTTTAATGTATTTTTTTGACACACACAGAAAGGTAATCCTAAAAAAAAGCACTGTCTCTAAAGTGTGAACACAGGTGAGTACACAAAAAGTCCACAACACTGCAATCCACAATAATAGTGACAAATGGCTGCTGGGAACCCATCTTTTTATAGTGAGAGGCTGACACATAACAAAGCCCGCATATTTGGACCTTTTAAGCCAGTTGACCTAAGTTCAAAGACCAGACAGTGCATTATGGTTGCAAAGAATTTGGTCTGGTGAATTTCCACATTTTTTCACAAGGTCTGCAGATTTTGAACACACTGGATCTGCTGTGAACCCATCATAGAAGTGAACCTGAACTAATTCCGACATTACACACTGAAACGTTTAATGGAGTGTTTCTATTTCTGCTTATGGTAAAAGAGTGTCATCTGTTCTTTGGTTAACAATCACTCAAGAGTCCACAGGAAGTATCATAAAAGAAGCAGGGAGTTTGTTAAGATTAGCATTATATTAAATATTAAAAAATGAACACATAAAATAGCACGGGCTGCCTTTACTGATTAAGGCACAGGAATATTAAGTGATGCTATCTGCACATCAGTTGGGTGGTTCGAACAGCTTTGATGGTTGTTTAACTTTGTTTCCTGGGGCTGTATGGTGTTGGTGATAATGACACGCATGCCCTACAGTGGACAATGAATATGGATCAGTGTCCTGTGATTTCATACTTAAGATTTTGCTGGTCAAAAAAATGTTTATATAATTATATTTTGATGGTGAAATATGTAACTTTCATTATCCTTCCATTATCTGAAACTGCTATAATCAAAAGTCCATTACATTCCTTCCTTTTACTCGGAATGCCCGATGTAGTCACGGCAACAGCAAGCAGTGGGGATCAAAACAGAGTCATAAATGTGAATATTGTCTTTTCTTAATGTTGTGCTTTTTTGACATATCCGACTAAAGTAGGCTGCTGGGTATAAATCACATAATATCTATAAAGTAAAACAACTGTAGAATAAAATGTACTTTTGAATTGGATAATAAGTGTGCACAGTGGCATATCAGTAGACACTTTTGGCTGATTTACTAAAAGAGTAAAACATGCTCACTTTGAAAAGTGAATTTTCACTTAGCTTAGTAAATGACATGAAGCTGTGCTGACTTTTATCATTCAATCATGTGTAAGCAAAAATCTATTTTTTTACATTTCCCTTGCACATGATTTTGTATTCTTTGCCAAGTAAATGTGTACCGTTTCACAAACATAAATAGATATTACTTCCCAAAATTAAATTCCTCAGTTATAGAAAGTACACAAGGGGAACTGCTGGGTTTATCAGGAAACTTTGATAAGCAACATCTTCCTTGAAAAAGAGTGTATTCAATATTTTTTTGGGTAGGGAGGTTGTTGCTCCACAGTGGGTGCTGGTACCTCTGCATTCTTACTGGTGAAACCAGTGTCCCAATCAACACGTAGAGGATAATCACTGGGCAACAGATTAAGTAGCATCCAGTTCCCACACATGCACCAAGGACCGATGGTGGCAGATATCTTCACACTCGGGATAGTCCCACGATCTCAAAGCTCATTACAGTGCAGAGGGCCAGATCCCTGCACAAACTCATTTTCTTCTGGTGTCAAAGGAAGCTTTCCTGGCCATGTAACACTGGTACTAGGTCACAAATCACTTTCAGGAAACTCTCATTCGAGTATCTCCTGTATCTGCTGCAGCTACAAAGCTGGGTGTGAGCAACCGTAATTAAGACATAGAGAGTTCAGCTGCTTTTACACTCTCCATGTAGTGCAGTGCTTACTCTCTCCTCTCTCACTATGCTGGTAACACCTCTCCCTCAGGCTATCTGGCACCAAGGCTCTGGGTGAGGTTCACTCCAAAAGCTCTTCTAGCCAAAAACAGGGGCAAAAGGCCTCAACGGAGTAACATCTTAATTTACTGATCAAAGTGACAAACACCAGTAAACTCACAAAAAGGGTATAAACACTTTTGGAAATGCCTCTCCATCACATTAAAGCGACAGTTCAACAAGTGAAACACTATTTCGGATGGAAAGTCCAATTGAGACAAGCTGTTGCAATGTACAATGCCCTTCTAGCCACTTGTTGGGCACCAAAACAGTGCTACTGTGAAGCATGCAGACATTGCAGATGTCCCACATTCACTTACTTGACGATACATGTCCTAGGCATATTCCTTTCAGGGTGAAGTTCTTGCCCTCAGATTTGTTAGAATGGTGGCAGCCTTTGCTTTGTCTTTTGAAACTTTATTGCACATGTGCATAAAGAGTAGGGAAAAGGATAAAGGGAGCACAGAATGCCTGTTTTTACTCTAAAAATTAGTCTCTGGTCTTCCTGCTTATCTTTCTAGACTTCTGAGTCCTATTCTCATTGGTCTACTTTGACACGGAATCTTTAGGGTGGCTGATTTACTTCTCAGGTTCTAGTGGTATCTCAGACTTGTAGATCAGAGCAGGAAAACAATGGAAAGGTACCTGTGTTGCTCTTCTATTTAGAGTTCTTTCACCACCTCTGTGTGGGGGACTTCTGCAGTCTGATTCCTCAAGGTCTGTACAACATTTCAGCAGCCAGTATCTTCAGGGAGATCTCACAGAAGGGGAGATCCCCGCAACACTCCACACCATAAGGCTCCAAAGCGTAAAAGCAAGACAAGTGTCAAAGCAGCAACGTCTCAGGCAGAAACCCTGGATAGAAAGACCATTTCCCAGGAAGTGCCTCAGGTCATTCTAACAGCATCTGGAAAAAGTAAGTATCAAATAAATGATATACACACATGCTCCTCAAGGAAGGGAGGGGGTCCTCTAGGAGGAGCCTGGAGCCTAAAGTTGGTATAAAACAAAAAGAATGAAACTAAAATTTAGCCCAAATCATTATAGTTTCTCTTAAAGTTTATGAAATTACATGTGAGGGCCAAGTAATATGTTGGGAGTTATATTTTTCATGGTGTATAATAATGCTAGTGACACTTTGTAACCTAAGGACAGTTTAATAAGATATAGTTCAAACAGCATGAAGGCTAATTGGCATGTCTTTCTTATCTTGCACCAACTAGCAAATTGATACACCTTATAAATAGAATTACTATTAATTTCCTTTGCCAATTAAAGCATAAAATCTCCTTTGGAGCATGTTACACATTACACCTGTATTTAGGGTGCAACATATAACATGCTCTAAGGCTACCCCCCCCCCCCGAGTGCCTCCTTCCTGTGATAGTGGGTGGAGGGTCCTCACAATACAAGCGCTTTCACATTTCAAAATCAGGGCAGCTGTCGATGACCTTGCCCACACAGCTGCATCATTCATTCACAGTAATCTGTGAATCAGAAAGCTACATGTCTTGTACACCTCAGTGAATTTCAAGGGCACTGATGAACGCACTTGTGTATCATTCACAAGCCCTGCAGCTTTCAAACTGACAGCCCATATGGAGCAGGTGATATTACACCCATGATCCACTGATTGTAGGTGCCATACTTTGCAGGCTCCTTGGGGGGAAAAAATGCATTTTTTTCTGCAAAAATATGTGCATTTATTTTTTTTCCCTCAAAGTTGAGCTTAGCCTTTAACATTCAAATTTATATAAAGATGTGGTCAACCAGTGAGGTCATGTGAGGTCCATATGCAGGGTTTAAAGGTTGACGCTTTTTGTTTCTGTGCATGGTTTTGCTTGATCAGAATTTTGTGGTTTTGCTTATATTGACAAACATGACATTTGAGTTGATAAGAACATGGTGACAATGGTCACATCCATAAAAACTATTGCCATGCACTTATAACAGCCAAAAAATGTTCATGTTTTCTAATTACATTTGGTAAATAGGTCCTTTGTATAGTCAACTTCCATCCTGCCACCAAACGTAAAGCGGTAGTATACCCATCCATTTAACAGTTTAAAAAGCAGTTCCATTTCTGGCACGTGCCGTCAATGGCTGGTGTCATAGCTGATCACATGTGCAGCATCATGGCAGTTGTAGATTAAACAGAGGCCAAGATGGCAGCTTCCTTAGCTGAAAATGGTAGGAGGGTATACTACCACTTTAATTCCGAATAACTACACATATATTGTTAGCTGCAATTACACCTGCAGTATTGTATCCGTAGGAAGTATTCTGTTTTGCTGCTTGTCTGCTGAGCATGAAAGACTACCCAGAGAACAGGAGGAGATCATTGGCATCTTGGAGCAGAGGTTTCCTGAATTACTATCTCGAGAAGAACTTATTAGTAGCCTGCAGGAGACAAGGCTGCATACACAAGGTACATATTTACATATAGACTACTGTTTTTTTTCTTTCAAATAAATGTACACTACCATTGCATCCTGCCTTTACAGCCTCCAAAGTTAAGTTGTAGCAGGATATAAATTTTGATCATGTTTAACATAACAAGGTTCAGTGCCGGGACAAGGTCTTCTAGAGCCCAGAGCAAACATGCCAAATTGTGCCCCCCCCCCCCCCAAGATGTATGAGCATTATGTGCCAGCAAAAATCCTCTACCCCATAAAAATCAAGCACTAATTTTCATGCATAAATTCCTCCTCTATCCAGTACAAATCTGTCCCCTGCTGAAATTCCCTTCTTTCCTCTCTCCCCATATGCCCCTAGCACAATCCCCCCCCCCCCCAAAAAAGTCCCCCTCCTAGCACAGATCTTCTACCCCCCAAATTTCCTCTCTGTACACAACCCCCCCCCCTCTCCAAATCCCCCCCAGCACAAATTCCCCTCCCCCAATTCCCCATTTAAGCACAAATCCCTTTCCCCAAATTTCCTCTTGTAGCACAAATACCCACCTTTCATCCCTAATAGCACAGATCTCCCCTCCCCCGAAAAAAATTCCCCTCCTAGCACAAGCCCCCCCAAGTCACCACTCCTAGCACACCTCCCCAAATTTCCCCTCTTAGAACCATTCTTAACCCCTGACATGCTGCAATTTTCTTCTCCCAACACAAGTCCCCTCCCCACAATCTCCTTGTGGTGCCCCCTCCACCTCACAAGACACTACACTGCCCAGGGCAGCTGTCCCTCCTGCCCACCCCTTGTCCCAGGGTTCATTATGGTTCACATTGTAAAGATGAACAAATGGATCAAAGCAATCTACAGCTACAAATTACTATCTGTGAAAACACTGAAAGTGTAGGTCATAGGTTATTTTGGTTTGGGCATTTTTGTAATTAACAAATGGCTGAAAGTGAAAACAATTGTCAAAATGTCATGCATGTCCACAAATGCAATAATGTGTCTTAAAATGTTCAAACACACATACTTATTTCTTAATTTTTGTTCTTGGATTTAGATACACTTTAACAGAGTTTTTACCTACACCTACACCTTGAGAAATGGACATAGTGAGCAATTAGGGAATATAACCCTGGTTATATTATTTATGTTATACCATGGTCTGTGTTTTATGAATTACATCCAACTTTTAAATTGTATTTATTGTATACAGTGTAAATGTATAATTATTTGCTTGACATGCATGGATTTTATTTTTTTCACTTATTTTTTTATAATATGTAGCTTTAAGCACTTTCATCATTTTCTATAATTTTTATACTAACTGTGCAATTCATATTGAAGATAACAATTAAATAGCATTGCTTGATTGACTTAATAATGCAAACATAAATAAATACCCACACAAAAATAATTGGAAATTAAATGTTTTTGCTTTCTATTAAATAAAATAATTACCATGCCAGCATAAACTTGTACCATTTGATTATTCCTTACTTCAAATAAATAATTACCAGATATCGCTTTTATTTTTAAAGAAACATTTTATTGCTTAAAAATAATTATCTGATGATAAAAATGCCAGTATATTAGGCTCTGATAGAAACAACCATTTTGTAACTCATGCTGGATACTTGTTCTGGGTCGATGACTAAGTGGGGTTTATTTACTGAAGGAATAAAGTGTATGTTAAGCTAATTCTTTTTCTAATTTTTATTGAGTAGAGAAGAATTAGAACCCCTGTCCGCCTTTTTTTACTTCTATTCCATGCTCTGTTACAGAAATTTCCCCTCACTTCCTGACCTGCTGGCAACTGCCTCAACAGACAAGAAGTGAGGGAAAATCTGCAACAAGTATACAGATAGAAATAAAAATCTGATGGGGTTTATATCCGACCCCTACTATACTGCTGCTGAAACATTCCCTTCACCTCTTGTCTGGTCATAGGGATGTCAGCATGACAAGAAGTGGGGTGAAATCTTCCTAAAAAAGCCTCAGGGAAAAAGGAAAAGCCTGACAGGGGTTATACCCATATAGGCGTGTACCTTCAGGTGATTGGACATTGGCAAGGTATTGGAGGACACCCCCCCCCCCGGGATACCTCCCCTATAACACTACCCCACTCCATGAGTTTTTTTGCTAGTTAGTGATGGA
>BLSH010396517.1:184188-197160 GCA_018402905.1 Glandirana rugosa
AGGTAGTGATTTAGGCGTGTACCTTCAGGTGATTGGACATTGGCAAGGTATTGGAGGACACCCCCCCCCCCCGGGATACCTCCCCTATAACACTACCCCACTCCATGAGTTTTTTTGCTAGTTAGTGATGGACCTCTTCTCCTTCTTTCCTCCTTATCTTTTTAATAATGTATCTTCCTATTCTTCAATCGACCCTCACTGTCTTCTAATGCCTATGCAGAAGCAGTACATCCAGATTGGTGCAACGTCTGTGAAACCTTGAGAGCCATACCCAGACCCCATGCTGTGGGAGTGGCCTGTAATGTGGCTTTGGACATTTGGACACTGGATCCTGAATGGGGCCCTCACCTTGGCACTTAGTTGAGTTAGCTTCAGGATGCTATACAGATCCAGGGCTGTGATCTATCCCTATGAATCCCAGTCAAGGAAGACCACTTTGGGGGTATGCCCACTGTGATCGGTGAAGGCTGGACTTAATATACAGTCCAGGGTTATGAACAGGTAGGACAGGGTCACCGTGTATCTCTGACTGTTATTATGTAAAATGGAGCTTTGATTGTTTTCACTACAATGTTTAAACTTTTCAAACTTAGCATTAAAATTCAACCACTTAAAGCTCAAGCTCATGTGTGGACCAGGTGTTACATCATACCACTGGTTGCCCATATTAATGTCACTTCCACCTAAAGCCATTTGCCTCAAGGATTCTTTTCTGTATGATCTACACCTGTGTTATTGTGTACTCCTTCCAGACACAGTTACCCTGTCTCCCATACTCTACACCATGAGTACCCCATAGAGAAATGCCTTCACTTGTAGCGGTGGTGGAAAACAGGGGAAAGGGAGACAATTCTAAACAACAGGTGAACATTCGCTCTGCCAAAGGCAGTCCCTTGCACCAGAACAGGACCCAGTTGTAACATCAATTTCAACATTCAATTCTAAATCTATTTCAGACATGCAACAAGTGAGCTGTCTACTTGACAAAAGCAAACTGTTCTGCATCTACTGTATGTCACAATTCCTCAGACAGATTATGGCCTTAATACAGCCATCTTTGTCCAGAGCTCAAAAACGGATGCTGAATCAGAGGGAAATGAAGAGGACTTGGGACAGTGTTGGAGGATGTAGAAGAAGATTTCTATTCCCTACATTGGACCTATATTGAAGAGGGAGCTACATGGAATAGGTTTGCTAATGTTGAAAAGCTCATTGCCTCTGTCCACAAAAATCTTGACATAGTTTAGGTTGATTTGGTTCTATTGGGTTTTGGCATGATAGAGACCTACAAAAAACGTGCAAAACATTCGCTAGTTATCAACAGATAGAATGTACAGTCAATGTCAATTTGGTCATTCCTGAAAGGATTTTGTATCTCTCATTTTTATGGGGGTAAACCCATATTCTGTTGTTTTTGGAAACTCTCAAATGTTTTTGCTGAACTCTATCCAGTGGAAAAAGAATTTGAATAAAAGTTGTCTTTTCCTGTAGTAGACCCTGCCATTTCTGTCCTAAACGAACATTTCTCTGTACCTACTGAAGATGTTCCTTCTTTTAAAGTTTCTGCTCTCAGAAAATTTGAGACACTCCTAAAAGCACTCTTTAACCTGGCAGGCCAATCCCTGCAGCCAGCTCTTGCTGCTATTTCTGTTATAATGGATCTAACTGGACTAGGGTAATGAATAACCTACATAGCCCTTTGTTTCAGGATCATGCAGTTGCAGAGCAATCAGAACAACTGCTTTCTGATTTTCTTTTCTGTTTAGATGTCCTGGAGCACATCATGACACATCCAGAATGGCACTTATCATTTATATGCACATTATTCTCTGACTAAAGGCTTTAAATAAAGACATCTGTTTGCTGAGGTACTTGACCAATTCATAAAAGAGGTCACAGGTGGGAAAATGTTGCTTCCTTAAAAAAAGGTGACAAAGCCTCCCTTCTCCAGAGCTTCTAGCAACTCTAAATTCAGAGCACCTCCACGTCTTACCCAGGCTTTAACTTCAAAGTCTAAGTTCAGCACAAGGCTTGACCAACAAAGCCCACCAATACCTCTCCAAAGCCTTCACAATGAAGGGACACTCTCACCCTGTTACAGTTTACATTCTTCTGAGTCTCAGACATCCCAGACCTGTCAGTTCAATCAGGGGTTTTAAAAAGGTACATGATAGAGATCAAAACTCTACCACCTCACTGCTTTCTTCTTTCAAACCAACCAAAAAGTGCTCACGGACAGTCAGAATGGACTGGTTGTACCAGTACCAACACAGGGCAAGTTAAAGGGATTCTACTTAAACCTGTTCACGTTTCTAAAACTTAACAGAGGTACTTGTCCTATCCTGGACTTAAAATACCTTAACAAATTCCTCACATTCCAAAGTTTCATATGGAATTTGCAAGGTCAATTGCCTGTCTAAGGAAACACATAGCATCTGTGGACATCCAAGATGCTTACCTGTATGTTCCCATATGCCCACCTCATCTAATATTTCTACACTTTGCAGTGACAGATGACCATTTACAAATTGTGTCACTGCCTTTGGGCTTGTCTTCTGCTCCCAGGGTGTTCACAAATATGTTGGCATCCTTGCTTGCCCTTTTCAGAGAATCTAAGTAACAGGCTATCTAAACAACATCTCCTGAAGGCTTCATCTCAATTCTTAGCCAATGTACAAAACACAATCAAGCTGCTTCAGAACTTTGACTGGGTGATCAACTTCAAAAAGTCTGCTCTCCAGCCCTCCCTGCAACTAGTAACCACTTGGATGTGATCCTGGATACATCCCAGGCAAAAGACTTTCTTCCAGAAAAGAAAGGTCTTTCTTTAGGGAACGCATGTTTGACAGCTGAAATCCAAATGAAATTCTATGGTGATATTAGCCATGAGAGTCCTGGGCCTAATGGTGGTCTCTTTTGAGGCAGTACCCTTTGCCTAATTTGATTCCAAGGTCTCTCCAGCTAAACTTTCTATCAGCATGGAAAAAGCAGGCTCTCTCTTTGGATTTTCCCATGCTCCTAGCCTCTCGAACAAGGAAGTCCTTGCCCTGGTGGATCACCACTTCAACTCTCCTTCCTTCCAACAATTGGATAGATCATACAACAGACACAAGTCTGCCAGGCTTGGGAGGAGTCTTCCAATCCTTGAACGTTCAAGAAAAATGGTCAAGAGAAGAGACTAAACTCCCCATCAACATCTTGGAGCTCAGAGCTGTCCCTCCAGCACTGGTCTTCCTTCTAAAGGAACACCCAATTAGGGTCAGTCAGTGGCATATATCAATCATCAAAGGGGCACGAGGAGCCTGGATGCTTTGAGGGAGACAAGCTAGATTCTTTCATGCACAGAAACTCACTGCCCAGCAATTTCTGAGTCCATAGCACAGGAGTGGACAACTGGCAGGCGGATTCCATGGGGAATGGTCTCTTCATCTAAATGTGTTTGCTATGCCAAACATTTAGAATTCTAATTCAGGTTAAAAAAAACACACCTTCCTATGTATCCAGAATCAGGAACCCTCTAGCTCTAGGCTTGGGTGCTCTAATTATCCTATAGTCTCAGTCCAGGCTAATTTATTCCTTCCCTCCACTAAGCATTCTACCTACCTTAAATGCTCCACAAAAGAGTAAAAGAGGAAGGCAATGATTTTCCTAGCACCAAATTGACCCAGAACAACCTGGTACATAGGCCTTGTTTTAATGGCATGGCTGTTGAAACACAGGTCCTAAGGGATAGATGTGTTTCTAAGCCTGTTATTCCTACCTTGTAAAGGCAAGAAAAGCTACTTCCAGAAAGATCCATTTACATACCTGGAAATCTTAAATCACTTGGTGTGAGCATAGTCAATTTAGTCTCACAATTACTCTCTCCCTTGTATTCTGGTTGTCCTACAAACATGTCTTAACTAGAATCTAGCTCTCAACACCATCAAAGGACAGGTTTTGGCCATATCCATCTTTTTTTTTTTTCATATCCTCTGCATTTCCTATAAAAAAAAACTTTATTCAAGGTGTTTCTGCAACCAGTGCTTTCTTAGGACCTTTGTTTGTAAAACCCACTCTTTGAACCCATCAGGAATATCCCCTTAGATATTATTGCAAGCAAAATAGCCTTTTTTGTTGTTTTAATATCTGTCAGATATGTTTCTGAATTGGTGGCCTTTTCCTGTAAGGAGCCTTTCCTCATACTTCACAACAACAAGATTGTATTACGCCCTTCTTCCAAAGATGGCTTCAGCATTCCATCTCAATGAAGACATTGTTGTGCCCTGCTCCCAAAGAAAATCTTTCTTCATAGCCTAGACATAGTCAGATTCATTAGAGTGTACCTAAAATCTGCTGTTTCTATTAGACAGTTTCCCTGCTTACTCTTTCTGTGGGACCTCACAAGTGGCACCCTGTTTCAAAATACACCATTGCATGGTGGAAAAGAAATTTGAATTCAACTGCTTTTTTTCTTTTTTTTTTTAATACATTTTTTTCATACATTTTTTTTTGTATAGATCTCTGTTTGTCCAAAGCATGTTTTAAGCCATTTTCTCTTGGCTGGCTCACTATCTCTGCTGGAAGTTTTTTCCAAGCATCAACTACCCTTCCTGTACAATAATACTTTCTAAGATTAGTTTAGAAATTTCCTCCAGTTAGTTAGGTCATGTCCTTGTGTTCTTGATTTTGGTTTCAAATTGAAAAAAATTGCCCTACTGAACCCTTGATGTATTTAAAGGTTTCAGTCATGTCTCCCCTTTCCCTTCTTTCCTCCAGACTGTACATATTAAGTTCCTGAAGTCGATCTCAATATGTTTTATCCCCCAGACCTTTCACCATTTTTGTTACCCATCTCTGGATTCTTTCTATCTTATCAATATCTTTTTGTAAGTGAGGTCTCCAGAACTAGACAAAGTATTCTAAATTTGGTCTCACTAAAGATCTACAGTATATAGGGAATTCAGGACCTCTTTCCTCCTGCTGGTGATCCCTCTAGTGATGCATCATAAAATTCTAGTCACTTTTCCCATTGTCTGGTCACACTGTTTGCTCATTTTGCAATCATCTGAAATAAGTACCCCCAAATCTTTTTCCTCTGTAGTATTGGCCAACACTGTACCCCCAATGTTGTACTCTCTCAAGGGATTCTTTCTCCCTATGTGCATTATTTTACATTTAGAAAAACTGCAGTTACCACTGCTTTGACTTATCTTCCAGCAATGCCAAATCATGTTCCATATTACAGACACCTCCAGGTATATCAACCCTATTAAACACCTTTGTATCATCAGCAAAAGACATACCTTGGCCAACAAACCTTTAGTTATATCACTTACATATAGATTAAATAGATCAGGGCCTAGTACAGAGCCTTGCAGTTCACCACTAGTGGCAATTGGGTTTTCTCCCCACCATTGCAGTTGTCACAATGACAATACAGCAGCCGAGGAGTTTTGTAGCTACGTGGGCAGAGTATGATGGGGAGACAATTGTTTCCCATCAGGTTGGCCTGCTATTGGCTATGGAAGCTGCCCACTGTCTGCTGTCAAGTCATAAGGAGAGTCCATCAGCTTCCCCATCAGGTTTTGCACACTCTCAGCATCACTGGTTACTAGAAGCCTGTTGGCTGTGAAGCTGACAACACCCTTGAAAACCAGTGACAGGTGGGGCGCGGAGGGAGTAGAGATGGCAAATATGCTGCCCTGCTACACAGCATACAGGGACAGGCACTCTATCTCTGTAAGCCAATATAAAGTTGACCTACATTACCTCCAGTTTTGTTATTTACAAACCAGAGGTAATTAAAAATAAAATCAGTGCAGCCTTAGAATTACCTGAATCTATGGCACATTTCAGTAAAGCAAGGCTTATTTGAATCTGGCACAGGACTTTTTAAAGGGCCATACCACCAAAAAAGTTGGGTAAATGTTTTTTCAATCCCCCCAATATTTCCATATCTCTGTTTGCAAATAAAGGACCTCATAATTGAAAGAATCTTAGTGACGTATCTTAAGCTTCTTATTGGTTGATATGAGCTACTAAAACTGTTCTTCATTAAGAAAGTTTTGACTATAAGTCCTGATGTTTCTTATGAGTATGTTCGATTCTCAGTATGAATATTCTAGGCTAGAAAAGCTCTTGTTTCATACCATATGAATATTACCTGAACATATATGTTTTACCATGTTTACAAAGCTTATACTTAATTTTAATATCAAGATGTTGGATAGTAAAGCAGATAAAGTGACATGTTATTCTTGAAGAAATATGGAAGAGCAGTTAGTACATTGGGTACATGGGGACATGTTTTGTGGATATAACAAAGGAGAGGGAGGCTGCCTGGCTATAGCAAAAAGCAACACTTTATCTTTGTGTAGAAAAGTAACTTTGCTTTGGTGACTCCATCAGTAGGTAAGGCATAAGGCAATATTTTAACCAAGTGTTTTCAAATAATATTTTTTATTTTGTCTGTTAATGGAGTTATTACAATAAAGTACCGGAAACATGAGGAAACATGATGCAGTTATGTTATTTATATCTTAAAGTCATTCTAAAGCCTAAACATCTTTTTTACCTTAATGCATTACCTGCAATGTTTAGGTAAAAGTATCAACCCTTCCCCACCCCTTATACTTAGTTCTCACTCGATCCAGCATTGTGCCTGTCTGCAGTGGCTCTCTCCTCTAACTTCCCAGTCTCACAGGCTTTCCTGAGGTAGTGGAATCCATTGGCTCCTGCTACTGTCAGTCAAATCCTGTGATGAGCTAATAGGGGTGGGGCTGAGCCATGCAGCCTTTGTTTATAGACACAGGCAGCATGGCTCAGGATCGAGGCTTTCAATAGTGGCGCACCGAGAACAGGAGGAGCCAGGACCCGAGAGGAGGTTCAGATAAGTATATCATATTTGTTTTTTTGTTTCTTTAAGCGTTGCGTTTACAATCACTTTAATGTTGGAAGTATATTGGTGCAGTCAGAATTAGCATGTATCTTCATATTTAAACTGCTACAGGGTAGGCAATGCTCTGGTTCCCTTAAACCAGTATTTCTCAACCTTTTTACCTTAGAGGAACCCCTAAAGTAATTTTCCTATTTCCGGGAACCCCTACTAAAACCAGTACATGCTTTAGAGAAAAATATCCCTTACATCAGTGGTTAGTTGGAAGAGTGCAATTCTTGTATTGAATATTACCTTTACAGACAACTTAGATCCCTGGTATCATGCTACTGGCTTTGCCAAGTGGCATTGGCCCCAGAGCGCTGTCACTATCAAATAGGAGGTCAATCAACCACAGTTCAAGGAACCCCTAGCAACCTCTGGAGAAACCCTAGGGTTCCATGCAAGCGTGGTGGAGAATGAATACGAGAAACATTAAAGTCTATGTCCCATATTCAGTCTTAAACCCCCCTTCTCTCCTCCTCTATTGCATGTCAGCAATTGTTTTTCTTTTACCTTGTTTCAGTAGTAAAAAAATAAAGCTTTGTACATTCCTGTGACACCAGGCATGTAAAATTCTTGCAGGCACAGCGTCTTCTTGCCCCATTTTTTTACCCTAGCTAAAATTTTAGAGTTGGCAGTGTGAAGTACAGTACATCGTAAAATGTAATGCAGTCATAAATTAGCATATAAAGAGTAGGAATATTGAAAGGACACGTTTCACTATTTTCAAGCGTTCTATAGCAGTTTTCACAAATCTGCTTATCAGATACAAAGAACAAACAGAAACACAGGTGTGTATAATATTTTAAAGGAAACATACTAATAATTTCACCCAAACGTTTATGAAGAAGACTAGAAATACAGATAATATGTCATGAGAACCAGGGTTCATAAGCCAGATTTGCTCATTTCTTGTCATTTTAAATTCACTGTATAACCCTTTATATTGTAAACTGATATTCTGATTTACTAATGAAATGCATCATGAACAGGTGCTAGTCTTGAAGAGATCATACTCAAAGAATTCAAAGAATTGTCTGATGGAGACATTAAAGTAGCCATAACAACTATGCACATGTCTTTGGAGGTAAGGCAATGAAAATATATTATTCACTGTTTTGCTTATGTGAACAGTGTTATATGAGAATATTATACTCACACTTTCATTTTGTTATCATACTAATATAAATAGGTAAACCTTTTAAAGTTAGTCTTCAGTATTATGGATATTTATTTTTGCATGATGTTATACAATATTGTTGGATCCTAAATCAATCTGTCAGCCAATTCATTTGTTTTGAATACACTAATTGATTTAGACACGTGTATATGATAGGATGTGGATATTGTGTGTGCAATGGAGTCATTCATAGTCAATAGATTCACAAAATTATTGGTGTTTACAACTGTCTAGTACTTTTGAGTACTGGCTAGTAAGAAGGTCTAATGTTTAATCCTGAACTTTTTTTTGCAGACAGGTAGAACACTAATAACTAATGTATTCCTAAAATGGTAGATGCTGCGTAAACTGGAGCCTCAATCTTGCTGTTTCCTATGCACCTCCGAAAGGGACGCTCAAAATAATCCAGGTCTTCCTCACCTGTTCAGAGGCTGCCAGGATCAAATACCAGCTCTAGAACAAACTGGCGAATCTCAGGCTAGAGGTGTCTTTTTTAAGTAGTACTTGAAAAAAGGCTGGTAGAGGGATGAGGGTGCAGGATACCCTTGGCGCTTACAGTGATAAAAGGACATCTTCCTTAAAGATCATGGTTCCAGCAGTAAGAGAAAAAGAGCCAGCAATCTGAAGCTCTATAAGAGCAATCCCAGTACACTGCAGCAACTTCTGATGTCTACCCTCAAAAAGTACTTCCAACTTGAAGCTTCAGCCAAGAGGGCCCACCACCTCTTCAAGCAAGCTTCTATAGGCATTTTCCTCCAAAAAGTTCTATTTACTCCAGGCTCCTTCAGGCCCTCAGCCAAGCATATGCTAAGGCCTAACAGCCACAGCTCTTCAGGAACATAGGCTGCCTCCCAGGGGGAGGGAGCTCTGTACAGACCCTCCCAAGCATTTATCTTCTCCCCAGACACATTTTCTGGGCCTACCTCCCATGGATTGGCTGAGGCCAGATAAATATTCATAACCCAGTGGCTACCCTCCTACTCTATTTCTAAAAAGCTCTTTCTAAAGGCAGACAGGAGCAATCAACCAAAAAGCTTAGGGAGACCTGACCAGACCTAGAAAATACATTTCTGCTCAGCTGGATACAGTCGAGCCAAAAATGAAATGACATTAGTGCTGAGGACAAGGATGTCTAGTTATTTGCCCCCTTTCTTTTTCATAGACATTAACATGTGTGCTCAGTTTATCCCAACCTGCATATTAAAGGAAATTCACAGAGTTTTTTTTAGGCTTTAGAGATGAGTGATTTTTTCACCAAATAACTTTCTTGCATATCTGGCCTGTCTTGAATTGTATCTAAACCCTAAACCAAAAATGTAATATGTCGTCCTTAATCACAGCGCTTAAACCATCAACCGCAAATTATACCAAATAATACTAAATTATAAAATTATAATGTTCCATATAGTTCATAATCCATATAGTGCAGCTTTAAAGAAAAAGTCCATTAATGAATAACATCCAACAAGTGCTGCTTGCAGGTATTATTTATCTTGTGCAATACTGTCCAAAAAGTGTTCTGTGCAAATTATGCAAACCAAATTCTATTGATCATAAATTGTTCTTCAAAAAGTTCTCACCACCACCACATATGAGAACTCACCAGACAGGACTGACCCCCTGCTAGAGTGGGTCAGTCAGCGCTCCGATAGTGTAAAGGGCTCCGATAGTGTAAAAACCTTTTTTATTTAGGCGACTGTCATATACAAATTTAAAAAATCCATAAGCTATCATGCTCACATTTAGGCCTCATGTACATTAGATGTTATAAAAACGCCAGTAGCGTTAGCTGTAGAAAACTGTAGCTGTAGAATGAGTTTTGCAGTGTTTTTGCACTAACCTTTTTTAGCTGTAGTGTTTTTTTTTTTTAGCTTTTTTTTTTTAGGAAAACTGCTCCCACAAAAGCTTATGGCTCAAAAACGCTGATAAATGCTGCATAGCCAGGTTTTTCCGAGTTTTTAAGCTTTTATCTGAGTTAGAACATTTTTACAGCTGAAAAAATCCTCTTAAAACCCAATATTTCTGTTTTTTTTCCAGCCAGAAAATGGCCCATGTGTGCATGGACATGTGTGCATGGACAGATAGGATAACATGCTGGGGAATTTACTGACTGCAGAAAAAAAAACACCTCAAGCCAAAAACAGCAGCTGTAAAAATGTTTAGTGTTCATGATGCCTAAACTGTGCATTCCGCCCTGCACCCCGGTTATGTAGCGTTTTTATCATACAACACTGGCTTCACTTTAACAAGCACAAGCCCTGTTTATAGCTTCAATCACTCAGGCCTCTCACCACATCCAGGTGTCTCCAGCGGACCAGCTTTCCTTCCTGGAACCCTGCCTAAAAACGCTACATAACCGGGGTGCAGGGTGGTTATGCTGCAAAGGGAGCTGCTCAGTAATCATTGCACGCCACAGTCATTTTCAATCATGTTACTGGATTTCTCTTGTAGCCACAATGTATCTGAACCCCAAAATAGAAATGTAATATATTGCAGCTTACCAGGCTTTTTCTTTTATTTTTACCTGGTGATTCTATCAGTAACACACTTCCTGTCCTTTGGTGAGATTACTCAGTCACCGTACTGTATTATGGAAGAGCAGCATTGCTACCCTAGGATGCTCTTCTAATTTGGACTACAAACATCTCCTTCTCTCCTCCTCTCCATTAAATGTTCACTGTACAGGAAGTTAGAAGGACACTGGAATTCTGTCAAGGTTACCAGTTATTTTTTTATAGTTCTCATAGTTCTTAGCCTGGTAAAAGAAACTAATGCAGCCAACACAGCTAAGCTGCATTATGCTCAATTATTGTTCTTGGGTTTATATATAAAATGTTACATACTATGTTTATATGGTTCTAAAGAGATTTTTTTGTATTACATTTTTCAAAAAGCTTTTTTTCTAGGGAGCCTCCAATAAGAGAGTATTTTCCTTTCTAGAAATTATTTGCAGCATAGGTTACAGTGACAATAGGAATTGTGATGACTTACACTATGACCCTGGTGTGCTTTGTCATACTAAAAATGGTTCAAGTATAACCTTTTTCTGGAAAGTCTTCACAAGGGGCTAATAATACAGGCGGCACAGACAAACAACTGCAAAGCCTATCTATAATCCCCCAAGTGTCGGAATAATTAATGATGCAGATATTTGAGGAAGGCACCTCTTCCTCCAAGCCTTACCATGAACGGCTTGATGTTTGTAGATAAAGCATTGTTAATTGGCATTTGGGCCCCTATAGAAAACTCTTCCAACCTGTATGCTGATGCAGGCCTCAGGTGATTCACTTAAACGTCTGCAGATTTTAGCATCCTGAGGAGCTTTGGTGTGTCTCACTATGCTAATATTATTTTACCTGCTAAAAAAATCAAAGATCTGTTTCTTGTATGTTAATACACTTGAAGTCATGGGAAATGTAGGTAAAACATTATTATAATATATGCAGAATGCTAAGACATATGATGCGGCTGCTAAAATAGGCAATATCATTTGAGAGAAAGAACTTAATTTAATTTAACATGCTTTATATGATAATAGCCCTTCTAATGAAATTTTCTATGCACTAGAGTCTTGCACTTCCCACAGTGCATGTTTGTAGCTGCGTAGATGTAATTTTCCCAGTGATGTACATCCTGAAAGGCATTCTAGGCACACTGGCAACTATATTTGTTGATAATCAAGAGAAATTAAACTTCGTTTAGGCCTCGGACTGCAGCTGGCATAAATTGTAGGTGACAATCATTACAACATTAAACAGAAATGTAGTGCTCTTATAGTCCATAAATAAACAGTGCACAAATCCTGTGTGGCACTCAAAGTGCGGCAGATATAATCTGGTGAGATAGGGATCCTTCACCGACACCACAGCACTCCTGGCCTCTTACCCTCAGATGTGGACCACTAGTTTATAGGTGGTCTACGGTGCTCTCACACTCCTCAAGCCTGTTCCCCACAGATAACGCCAAGCTAGAGTCTCCTCTGAGAGCATGCCTCCACAGGTTTAGATGTGCCTTGAAAAAATCCCTGTTACTCCTTTTTTTTCTTGGGATAATCTCATTATCTCTCAAATCATTTTTATGTCTGTTTACTCAGTCCTGGGATTTGCACAGCTCTGCCACACAATTTTAGCACCTTTTCTTTTCAGTTTATCAATTTGTCCCATGTGCAGTATAATATTTAAATTCTTACTAAGTGTTTGGAAAGGTGCAGGTTGCAATTCCCTACAGGGCTATGTGAACAGAATGTGGGGTTTAGGGTGAATGAAGAATCTTGAGTATAATTTCTTGATTAGTCAGTGATCACACTGTATGACTAGTATGATGTTGCAAAAGACATGACTTCATTTCCAACAGCAAGGATTTGCATATCAAAGTACTCTGGACTGCTGGTTCTCTTAAAAGTTGTAAATCTTGAAATATGAACAAAGCATATCCCACAACAGTGGGTACTTGTCTTAATTAAAAGCACTAGGTGTCATTTCTGTCTGCGGCATTGTTTCTCTGTTATCAGCATGAATCTCTTCTGACATGTTTTCCTGACACCAAGAGAAAAATGGTGAAAGGGGAGGGAGCTCCGGCTGATTGACAGGCTTAGCTCTGTTCCTGTGAGCTGTGTCAATGGGGTGTGTCTCTTCCCTCCGATCATCTCTCAGAGCTCTCCTCACTGAGCTCTGCAGAATGTAATTTCAGCTCTCTGCCCCCTTTTTTCTGAATTCCCAGACAAGCTTATTATTTCAGCACTTTGAGTGGATGTAGAGAAGAGAAGACTGCAACTAGACAGATACAACTTATGTAGGAGAATTTGCTTAGTCTCTGTGTATCACCTGAGGATAATCCCTTCAATGGGTATATGTGAGGGTTTACAACCACTTTA
>BLSH010396517.1:198375-212943 GCA_018402905.1 Glandirana rugosa
TCGTCTCTACTTACTTTCGAATTTCGTTTGGTACATCCGTTTTTATGATCCATACGAAGTTCTGGGGAGAGTAGTAGTACCACTTCGTTTTTTATTTAACTTGTGGTCAATGAAACAAGAAAAAGGGTAAATGACGACTTGAGTTTAGATCCTTTATTACAAACTTACACGTCGTATGGGTTTTTCTCGTGCTTTTATTCTGTTCATAAGGTCATTATCGTCCGCGAAATTCACGTGAGAGAACCATTAACGATAATCTCGTCGGTCTGTCTAGATACCATGTTTTCTTACCTTATACCGCGTTATGTTACTAGATATATTTACAACACTAAGTGTCATTGTATTGCGCCATATTCCATTCTTTTGTACCATAGATCTGTCTGGCTGCTCTAATAGCAATTACCAAGAGAGTGCACTTAAAGCGCCTGCTATTACTGGAATACTTGTCTTATTTTCGTGCTCTTTTTGGGTATGCTGCACATTCAAACATTATTTCCTAGATTTGAGTTCAGCAGTAAATGGGAAAAAGAACAAAGTAACTGGTGTTCAATTTATTTTTTGCTTCACCATGATGATGAGAGGGGTCTTGAAGCATACCTAGTATTTTTGCCTACATGGTTTGCTTTAAGCTTTCATTCATCTCTGCTCTTCTTGCTCACAATGACTTTGGTGTTTGCAGCTGAAGGCAGCTGCCAGTTAACAGCATAAAAACACAATAGACAAAAAAATAACTAAATAAAACAAAGCCAGATTAAAGCTGTTGATAATTTATTAAGGTTGGGTTTGCCTTGCCAGGATACTGCAGGATCCATGATTATTTTGTTATCTGTCATGCCCACAGCTGCTGAGTTTGATTGACTGCCTTGTTTAGCAGAAAGTTTCTGTGCCACAACAAGCCAGTGATGTAGTATGGTTGCTTGAAGGAGCATGGATATAAGGCAGAAAAAATATGGTTGGTTTATTCTTATTCGTGTGCATTTTTCTCACATTTATTTCCATTATAAGATGGCCCTAACTTCTTACATGCCTTATGCTAAAAAAATGTATAAAACAAATGTACAGAAATAGATCAATGATATTTAGTTTATGTACCTATATATTGATTTGTGTTGGTATATTTATGAAGCGCTGTCTTTCTGTCATCTTTCTTTTAATTTCTTACATTGGCAGCACAAATACTGGATAATAAAAACTACCATAAGACATCAAAGTTCAAGCAGATTATAAATGCTTAAAGTTTGTCAAATAAATTGTTTCTTTTTACAAATGTAGTTTCACTGTATCACTGAATGTGTAAGTAATTCTGTTTGATTGAAAATAGAGTTTTCTGCCTTTTGTATAGCATTTCAGCAGAAGCTTCCCGTTGTGAGAAGTTAGGGTATATAAAATAAATGATGTATGGAGCTGTTGGAATGCGACTTTACTTGGCTACCTTATATCTAAGGAACATTAAACATAGGGCTCTCGTTTAGCAAATAAATAACCATTCATTTCAATAGCTTCAGACCCCGGACTTTTGTGCATATTCTGCAAAGATATTGAGAGGCCATTAGGGATTTAACATAAAATTTATTGCCAAGGGGCTTCTTGAAGTCCTAGTCTTTCTGCCACATGGTGTGTTACTAATGTGCATAAATGGGCTTAAATGAATGTGTTGTCTATGTTGCATTTGAAATATGTATATATTTATATATTATTTTCTAATTGTGTTTAAAAACAAAACATTAAATATATAACTTTATTGGGTTGAAAATTTAAAGTATACACATAAATCAACTTCAATTAGCTTAAAAAAAATCAGCAATCCACTAGCTATGACAAGGAAATACTTATTACCTACAGTTAAAATATGACATGGCTGCTTGTTTTACCTCAGTAAAATTATTTACAATGGATTTATTAACAATAGTATACAAGTTTGCATTTAATAACCGCTTTTCCTTCATTTTTTTTTGCAACTTTGTTTAAATAACTATTAGTAATTAACAGTTCCACTTGTTTAACTAGGGCATTTTTTCCCACTAAGGATGATGTCAACCTTTCTGACTTACTGGGCGTTTTTATGGCAACAACTCATCCACTCAGCATAGACTTCAGTAGTGATTTCTCGCCCTCAACATGAGATGAAAGCATGCAAATTTGACATAGGGAGAGTGGACCCCATTTTAATCTATGACCAACTAATAAAGCAGACACTCTTTTTTTTTCTGTTAAGAAAGGGCCTGCATGTTGGTAAAACTCTTACATAACTCTAACTGTAAGAGCCCTTTCACAATGGGGTGGTTTTCAAGCACTGCAGATCTGGAAATAGCCTCTGCTCAGCACCTGAAAACCGACTCTCAATGAAAGCCAGTGTGTCTTTTCACACTGGGGTGGCACACTTGCAGGAGAGGGAAGAAACTCCTGCAAGCAGCATCTTTGGGGTGGTGTATACACCGCTCCCCCACCGCCTCTGCCCATTGAAATGAATGGGCGCTGTTTTCCGAAGCGCCGTGCGCCGGTGCTTTTAACCCCTTTTTAACCTCTTCTTAGGGCTAAAAGCCCCCCAGCTGCCAAAGGGTCGCTATGACAGCAATGCTAATGATCAGGCGGCCCCAATGTAAAAGGGCTCGAAGGGGAAATCACGAGGTTTTACCTCTATGCTTTTTAATCGTACATTAGTAAGTCTAGCTTATAGCGGATGTGGAAGTAACTTTGGAAACATCGATCACAGGGCAATTATGTTCACTGTAAAGCAGAGGAAATTCAGACACGAGGATAGGAAGGGTATATTAAATTTCAGGAGAGCGAACTTTACCAAACTATCCATGCTTCATGACATTAAATGGGAAGATATCCTAGAAACAAAAAACATGAAGGAAAAGTGTGAGTGCTTTAAGAACAATTTAGGTAATGGCATTAGCCAGTGTATTCCATTGAGCAACAAATATGTGCCAGGCATAGCACATGTGTCAACTTTCCATGTCTAAGGGCGGACAGGAGGTTTGAGCCATTATTGCACACCACCATTCCTGGCTACAACTGGCATGGTGTGAACCAACCCTGTCCCTGCAGAGCTGCAAGAATCTCTGCTCCGGTATGGTTCCTGTCCCCTAGACACACCAGCTGAAGCACTGCCTGGCACCTTTTAGCCTGACTCATGGAATAGCCCTTTGAACAATTCAGCAGAGGAGGGCATGGAGGTGGCGGAGGAGGAAGAGAAGGGGGTAGAGCTCTGGCATCATCACCACCAGCTGTATGGAGACGTGGGGCACAACAAGCTGCAGCACCGAGCCCTGTCCTGCATCCTTCCGAGTTGCAAGCAGCATTACTCAGTGTGTTGTGAACAAAATATATTGTCCCTACCCATGCTTGCTGGACCACGTGTCAGAAGTAAGGTGGATTTTACGGCTGACTGCCTTGCCCAACGATGCCAGAACATTCCCTTCCACGTGATGATAGAGAGATGGAATGGCCTTACGTGAAAAGTAGTAGCGACTGGGAACCTGCCATTGTGGTACAGCACATTGTGCAAATTCACTGAAGGGGGCAGAATCCACCAGGCTGAAAGGCAGAAGTTGGAGAGCCAACAGCTTTAATAAGCTTGCATTTAGACGCTGGGCATGTGGGTGGCAGGGACTGTATTTTTTTTCCCGCTGCAGCAGATGGGGCAGAAAAATTTGCCGGCTACAGTCTACAGCTGGTGGTGTGCTGCTGGCAGATGTGCTGCTAGGACCTGGGACACCCTGTGCTATACCATCATCCCTGTCAGTGGAGGCTGCTGAGAGGTAATGACTCGGTATCGCAGGGGCAGACTGAAGTGGGAAAGGAGGAGGAGGGACAGATTTGTGCCCCTTTTGTGGGGCTTTTATGTGCTCTTGCCAATGGGCTGAGTGGTTGGACGTTAAATGCCTTGTTAAGCATATGGTACCCAAATGGCTGGTGTTTATGGCAGATATTTCCCTAATGGAAAAGACTACTGAAAAAAAGATACTGGAAAAATATATCAGAATCTTTTAACAATGACAAGAATGCAGTTGACACTTAACCCCTAAAACATAACCTTTAACCCTTAACTTCCCAACATAAAAATATCATTATGAAGATATACTGATAAATGGAAAGGTTGTTTTCAGTGATAAGTGGATATAAGCTAATTATAGGGAGGTCTACCATTGTCAAGACAGCTGCAGTGGGCAGGAGAAATACATGTATAGCAGTGTAGTTGTTGTAGGGGTCACTTATTAACCTTGTGCCTCTTCTCCAAGCAATTAATAACTATTAATATCTAATAAACAATAATCTCTCCAATCAGGTTACCCATCCCCTAAAATGAATATTGTTTTGCAAAGGTCATGCCTTCTGATCAATATAAAGGTTGTATCCAGGGAGAGAGTGGATACTAAGTTAATTATAGAGAGGTCTGCCGGTGTCAAGACAGCTGCAGTGGGCAGCAGAAATGCATGTATAGTGCTGTCGTCGTGGCATCTTCCTCAAGCTACATGGGTAATCTCTCTAATCAAGCTACCCATCCCTCAAAGTCTTTACCGTGTTTTAGGGGCCATTCCTCTGTCCATACCATGCTGTAGTATTTGGATGGTTTTAGGAACTTAAAGTGGAGTTCCAACCAAAAGTGGAACTTCCGCTTTAAGTGTTGGTGACCCCCTGACATGCCACAATTGGCATGCAATTTTTTGGGGGGGGGGGGGGCAGGTACCTGGTTTTGACAGGTATCCAGCTCCTGCTTCCTCTCCCAGCACCGCAAAGGAAGTTCACCTCTCCTCCCTCCCTCATCACAGGCCCCACAAGATTGCCCGGCCATTCAGAGCGCTGTAGCACGGCTCAGGCATGCACAGTGCGCGGGCGCCCACAGTTGCAATGCCTGCGGAGCACCGTGGAGGGGGAGAGGAGCAAGGCAGCGGGTGGCCGCATCGCTGGACCGAGGGACAGGTAAGTATCTGATTATTAAAAGTCATCAGCTACACTTTTTATAGCTGCTGACTTTTAAATGGGTGGAACTCTGCTTTAATACACCAGAATATTTGGTTTTAATATGGAAACTCTTCCTCATCAAAGACACATAAGGAAACATGGAATAGTCAATCAAGCAGAAGCTGTTTTCATCCAGGATAGGTTGTTCCAAAGAGGAAGCCTGAACATGGTAAATAAAATTATCTTAGTATACTGTATGTATAGTCTTTTTTTTTATAATTTTGGATAGAGTAGGGAAGGATTAGAACCATGGCCAGCCTGTAAAACAACCAAATTGGCCCTGTCTAACAGTTAAACTTTAAAGTGGTGCCCAAGGCTGAAGGTTCTATGCGTGAAGGCAAAAAAACCTTCTGTGTGCAGCAGCCCCCCCCCCAATACTTACCTGAGCTCCCTTTCGGTCCAGCAATGTGCACAAGAGGCTCGGCTCTCCGGGACTCTCCATCCTCATTGGCTGAGACAGCAATGGGAGCCTTTGGGACAGTCAGTGGCCAAGCCACAGCTCCATGCCTGAATGGACATGCAGAGCAGTGGCTTGGGTGCCCTCATTGCAAGCTGCCTGATCTGGGGGCACTCATCAGGAGGGAGGGGCCGGGAGAGCTGGTGGGGAACCCGAGAAGAGGAGGATCAGGGCTGCTCTGTGCAAAACCGCTGCACAGAGCAGATAAGTATGACATGTTTGTAATTTTTTTTGCCTTTAATATCACTTTAATACGTTTAACGTTAAAAACAGAGGATTTTTTTTTGCACACATTTGCAAATGTATATGTAAGCCCCAGTGCCCACGCCAAGGGACCTCTGTATAAACTCTAAATTTACAGAGCCTCCATAGTAGGAGCACATATAAGAATGGATAGACTAAGGGCAGGTATGCCTGGAGGGAGCCCATCCCTCCTTAAAGGCACAGGCCCAGCAAAAGCTCAGTGGCAGCTAAGGCATCCAGTGTGTGCCTACACCCAATTCATCTAACTGTACAAAAAAGTGGCAACCACCCCAGCTTATAACCGGCCTTTGCAGCAGGGTGCACATGGAAGGGCAATGCACATCACAAATGATTTTCCAGCACACTTGTCAGGCAGCCTGCAAAATAACAAAATTGGCCTTGTCTAACAGTTTACGTTAAAAACAGAGGGTTTTGTTTGCACACATATGCAAACATATGCGTAAGCCCCAGTGCCCCGACCAAGGGACCTTTGTATATACTGCGGTCCTAAATCTACATTTCCAGAGCCACATATAAGAATAAATAGATTAAGGGCAGGTATGCCTGTAGGGTGCCCATCCCTTCTTAAAGGCACAGGGTTGCACCTGACGCCCGGCAAGAGTATGATGGCAAGAGATTTTAACCCTTCGGTACCCTCTCTGGATCTAAAATCTAAAAATTTGGGGCAATAAATGAATGTTACACTTATTTACAGGGATAACCAGAGCCAAACATTAAAGTTAAATAGCACGTGTGGAACACACATAGGAACACAGTAATACTTAGGGCAAGTGGGTTAGTTAGAAGGGGTCCACTGTGTCAAAAATCAGGAAAAAGACAGTTTAACCACTTGCCTACAGGGCACTTAAACCCCCTTCCTGCCCAGACCAATTTTCAGTTGCACTTTGAATGACAATTGTGAGGTCACGCAACACTGTACCCATATGAAATTTTTATCATTTTTTTCCCCACAAATGGAGCTTCTTTTGGTGGTATTTAATAACTGTTGGGTTTTTTTTTTTTTGCTAAAAAAAATTAAAGAAGAGCAAAATTTTTGAAAAAAAAAAACTGTTTCATAGTTTGTTAAAAATTTTTGAAAACAGGCAATTTTCTCCTTCATTGATGTGCGCTGATGAAGCTGCACTGATGGGCACTGATAGGTGGCACTGATGGGCACTGATGAGCCGGCACTGATGGGCACTGAGAGGTGGCACTGATGAGTGGCACTGAAGGGCACTGATAGGTGGCACTAAAGTGCACTGATGGGTGGCAATTATAGGCGACACTGATATGTGGCACTGATGGGCACTGGTAGGTTACACTGATAGGCAGCACTGATCATTAGCACTGATAATGAGGCACTGATGGGCATTGATTGGCAGCACTAGTGGACATTGATAGGTGGCACTGGTGGGCAAAGATGGATGGCACTGTGGGCACTGGTAGGTGGCAGTGGTGGGCACACATGAAGCAGCTGCGGCTCTCTGTGTGGGGACTGGTGTCCATCTGACAGAAGCCAGTGATCTCCCCCTCCCCCACTGGTCAAAATTTGGGCCCCTTGTGCAGCCTGTCAGAAGCTAAATACAGAGCGGCCAGTTTAAATACAAGCAGACACACTATGTGAGGGTGAGCTCACAGTGCCTCTCACTTCTTGTCAGAGGCACTGAGCTCAATGTATAGTTTGGAGCCATGGACCAATGCTAAAGCACCATTGGCCCAAGCCATCCAATAAAAATACTGCAGTGGAGGCTGGCCTCTCACTGCAGTGTCATAGAAGGGGGCATGTGCCTAAACGATACATGCTCCCTTCAAGCCCAGCCCTCTTAACTACAAGGAAATACATGGGTTTATGTGTATCAGATTTACCCATAATCCCATGTTTTTCTCACACAGTTAAGAGGGAGAATGAGAATCTGCTGCTGATGAAAAGGTACTGTTTTATTCAAACTAAATCATATATTATTATGCTATATGTTATAAGATAGTACCTTATTTTTTATCTATTTAGTGTGAAATTACTTGTTCGAAGTTATAAATTCAAGCTTCTGTAATTTGTCCATTAAGCCATCTGCTTGAGTACAGTTTTTTGAAAATATAGTAAATTACCTTAAAAATAATATATAATAATTATTTGTATATTACTTACTTAACTCCTTGCCACCCAGGCCAATTCTGACACTTCTCTCCTACATGTAAATATCATAATTGTTTTGCTAGAAAATGACTCACAACCCCTAAACATTATATATATATATATATATATATATATATATATATATATATATATATATAAATATATATATATATATAGTTTTAGCAGACTCCCTAGGGGACAAAATGGCGGTCTTTGCAACTTTTTATGTTACACAGTGTTTGCGCAACAATTTTTCAAACACTTTTTTTTTTTTGGAAAGAAACAGTTTAATGAATAAGAAAAAAAAAACAGTAAAGTTAGCCTGATTTTTTTGTCACACTTTAAAATTGCGCACACTTGTGGAATGGTGAGAACCTTGGGTACTTAAGTATCTCCATAGACAATGCTTTAAACATTTTTAGTGATAGAATTATTGCTCTCGCTCTAATGTTCGTGGAGTATGTAACCTGTTTGTATCTGGCTCTGATACTAGCCAGTGCCTCACCAGCCACTGAATTCACCGCACGTCAGTGGATCATAGATGACCTTTGAACAACTTAGCAGATTTTCTGTAGGTAGGTTCCTTACATGTATTTATTAGGTTGCACAACATAGCGATTTTAATGGACATTGGGGTTAGGGCAGAGATGTGATTTTTATTTACACCATGTTAACGGTAATGGCATGAATTTTCACAGCTGCTATCTAGGGATTGAAGGCTGAAGGATAAAAGACCGAAACAAGAGATAGACAGCTTACAACTGCATCTATGCACAAATACTGTTAGTTGGGAAAAGTAAATGGCATTGCTTACTTTAAATTTTATATACAGATGAGAATGAGAAAACAGCGGTTTCCGCAGATAATATGAAAACTAGATTTTATAGTTTATGGTTTGCAAACACCTTTTCTTTTTGCATGAAATGAGCTTAAAGCGGAGTTCCACCCTAAAGTGGAACTTCCGCTGGTTGGATTCCTCCCCCCCTCAGGTGTCACATTTGGCACCTTTCGGGGGGGAGGGGGAAGAGGACACCTGTCTTTAGACAGGTGTCCTTTTCCACACTTCCGGGAGCTCTGGCCGGCGGACGCGGCCGCTGACGTCAGAAGCCCGGCTCCCTCCTCCCTGCTCGCTCTGCTACTGGCCGCCTGGCCAGTAGCAGAGCGCGGCTGAGCTCGCGCATGCACAGTAAGGTGCCCGGCGTGAAGCTGTACTGCTTACACGTCCGGGTTCCCTTACCCGCGATGGAGGCGGCTGCACCCGTCCCCCGATCCGAAGATCGGCGGCGGGTGCCGACATCGCTGGACTCCAGGACAGGTAAGTGTCCTAATATTAAAAGTCAGCAGCTACTGTATGTGTAGCTGCTGACTTTTAATTTTTTTTTTAGCCCTCGGACCTCCTCTTTAAACAGACATAAGATTTACATACTTGACTGAAGATATTTTGTTATCTCAATTAAGGATGCAAATAATACATTATTTTACATGCCGAGAAGCTGATAATCTATGCAGTAGGACTGAATTGAAATAGGTCATTTTAAACAGCATTATCTTTTTTAACACTTTGCCTATACTTGTATACCTGTTTTTGTATCTCTTTACCTTTTTTGACGTTTTGGCTAATATTCAATTCCAGTTTCTACTTAGTGCTTTTCAACATACACTATATTGTCAAAAGTATCCGGACACCTGCCTTTACATGCATATGAACTTTAATGGCATCTCAGTCTTAGTCCGTAGGGCTCAGTATTGAGTTGGCCCATCCTTTGCAGCTATAACAGCTTCAACTCTTCTGGGAAGGCTTTCCACAAGTTTAGGAGTGTGTCTATAGGAATGTTTGACCATTGTTCCCAAAGCGCATTTGTGAGATCAGGCACTGATGTTGGATGAGATGACCCGGCTTGCAGTCTCCAAATCATTTGTTGGAGGGGGGATTATGGTGTGGGGTTGTTTTTCAGGGGTTGGCTTGGCCCCTTAGTTCCAGTGAAGGGAACTCTTAAGGCGTCAGCATACCAAGACATTTTTTAACAATTTCATGCTGCCAACTTTATGGGAACACTTTGGGGATGGCCCCTTCCTGTTCCAACATGACTGCACACCAGTGCACAAAGCAAGGTCCATAAAGACATGGATGAGCAAGTTTGGGGTAGAGAAATTTGACTGTCCTGCACAGAGTCCTGACCTGAACCCAATAGAACACCTTTGGGATGAATTATAGTGGAGACTGTGAGCCAGGCCTTCTCGTCCACATCAGTGCCTGACCTCACAACCTCACAATAAATGTGCTTCTGGAAGAATGGTCAAACATTCCCATAGACACACTCATAAACCTTGTGGACAGCCTTCCCACAAGAGTTGAATCTGTTATAGCTGCAAAGGGTGGGCCAACTCAGTATTGAACCTTACGGACTAAGACTGGGATGCCATTAAAGTTCATGTGCGTGTAAAGGCAGGTGTCACAGTACTTTGACAATATAGTGTATGTGGAACCATATGTTTCACCGGGCATTGCATCTTTTTTTTTTAACAGAAAGTTTTTATTGAACAAATCTGAATTATAATACAGGATTTCAAAGGAATTGCATGCAAATGTAGGACAAATGTACCAATAAATCGATTCTACTGCATGGAACTTTAACCATAATCATATACTTCTTACACTTGAGTACATCAACACTAAGCATAGTCAGAGAATAGGATCATTAAAGGCAATAACAAACAATGTCCTATACCTTTTTATAATTATAAGGTGGAGAGTGAGAAACCAAACACCAAGAGAGGGGGGATGGGGGGATAGACCAAAGGGAGAAAAGGGGACAGGTCAGACAGGGACAGGATTTCTACAGTACCTCCTATAATTTAGCCACATGCATTTATCCAGCTAGACCACACTTTGTCAAACTTTCCCGGGCACTGTCTGCTTTCATAGGCAAGCCTATATAGGGTGTGACTTTATGGGAGGCGAGATAGTGGACAGCCGATATCTGTCACCTCCACTTGGAGTGGACTAGAAAGAGTCCGGCCCGGGTTTTGCCAGCCACCATGGCAGAGCTGGTTCCAGCCCGGAGTTTCTGGTCCACCCAAATCCCCCTTCAGCTGCTTTAAATAACCAGGAAGAGAACTCAGTGTTGCTCTGGCCTGGGACTCAGTATCACTACACTGAGAGAGCTACACCTTGGTAATTGGTTGCTCTAAGGACTCAAAAAAGAAAAGTTTGCATTTGTTTTGTTTGGAGGTGTCTGAGACAAGCCCGACAACGTATGGAGAGGTATCCTGCTCTGTATAGTTTAGCGCCGGCAAGAAGTTGTTTTGCTATGTTGTTTGTTTATGACTTGCAACCTTTTATCAATAAAACTGGCAATCCGCCAGACTTTTAAGAAAGTTTGCCTTCAAGCTGCCTTTTTTCCAGGAAGGGTGATTCCCACGAACTAATCTCCCACACATGGTGGATTCAGCGGGCAACTTTCCAACATGGAGGAGATATTGAAGGCTTTGCTGCAGACGACTGCGGCCCAGCGGGAGACAAACCTGCAAGTTGCACAAGCCTCTGCGGCACAGCTGGTGGAGGCTCTCGTGGAGTTTAAAAAGGGGTCCATGCCTCCCATGGCACAGGAACCAAAGTTGGTATGCGCCTCTTACCACCTGCAGAAGATGACACCTGCGGATGATGTGGAGGCGTACCTCACTACTTTCGAGAGAGTCGCTGTGCAGGAAGGATGGGAAAAAGGATTGGTCAGGACTGCTAGCACATTTTCTGACAAGTGAGCCACAAAAGGCCTATTTTGATATGGAACCAGATAAGGCCCAGGACTATGAATCTCTAAAAACGGAGATAATCGCATGCCTGGGTGTCACCACGGCAGTCCGGGCTCAACGGGTGCATCAGTGGACCACCCCGCTTTCAAATGTTTGACTTGATCCATCTCACAAGGAAGAGGTTACAGCCAGAGACTTTGCCAGGCCCTCAGATCGTGGAGCGTGTGGTCATAGACTGGTATCTGCATGCGCTCCCTTCTACTTTGAGGAAGTGGGTCAGCCATGGGGACCCCAAAATGGCAAACCAACTGGTGGACCTCGTGGAGAGATACAGTGCTGCTGAGGACTTGTTGCACCCATCTGCACCCCACTCCAATGTATCTAGGGGTGAAAGATTGCCTGGCGGACCCGGTAACACTATTACAGGGTTCAAGGGAGTGGGGAAGTTTTATAAGACTGCTACGGCTAAACAGACTATGGGCTCTAGACCTGGAGACTGGCCAAAGAAGCCAGGATGGTCTTGGGGACCCTTGAGAGGACTGGGTATAGAGCACATACAGTGCTACCGATGTCATGCATTAGGACATATTGCTGCCAATTGTCCCCTAAATGATGAACCAATGCAGTGTGATAATGCTTATATGAAAAGACACATATCTCTGTTTGCACAGGTCACATTTACTGCATCAAGTCAGGGTCACATGGAAAAGAAAATGCGTGTGATTTCTGCTGGGGAAGCACGGGAACTCTAACAAGACCCTTGTTGCCAAATGGAAGAGGAGCCAGTTGGCAGGATTGAGGAAGGAGGAGACCCTCTTCCTTTTCCTGTAATGGCTGGGGTGCCCAGGGGAGGTGGAAGACAGCTCTCAGATTGAGGTTAATGAACCAGAGAACATCTCTGACTCTAATAGTGAGAGGGGACAGAATGTGACCCCTGACTTAGAGGTCAGAAGGGAGGATTTTTGTACAGAGCAATTACAAGATGTCACCCTCATTAGAACCAGAGAGAAAGTTAAGATGATGGATGGGGAACCTGTGGACCCTAATTGGAGGGTGTCTTTCCCCTACATGGCTCTTAAAAACAATTTGCTGTATCGGGTGGTAAAACACGGTGAGAACAAGGTAGACAAGCTCTTGGTTCTCAAATCCTACCACAGGATGGTGCTAGACTTGGCCCATGGTCATATAATGGGGGGGCATCTGGGTATGGAGAAGACCAGGGATAGAATAATCCAGAGATTATTCTGGCCCAGGCTGTATGCAGATGTCAGAGAATACTGCCTGTCTTGCCCTGAGTGTCAAATGCCTGCACTGTCACCCCATTTTCACAGTCCGCTTGTTCCCCTACCCATCATTGAAGTGTCTTTTGAGAGAATTGGCATTGATCTGGTGGGGCCAATAGTAAGGTCTGCCCGAGACCACCAGCACATTCTGTTAATACTGGACTACCCAACACGCTATCCTGAAGCCATACCCTTGCGGAATACCTCCTCTAAGACTATTACCAAGGAATTGGTCCAGGAGTTTAGTTGCATGGGGATCCCAAAAGAGATCTTAACGGACCAGGGCACCCCGTTCATGTCCAAGGTTTCCAAGGAACTGTGCAAGTTGTACAAAATCTCCCATCTCCGTACCTCTGTCTGCCACCCCCAAATGGATGGACTTTTGGAGAGATTTAATAAAACCCTTAAAAGTATGTTGAAAAAGGTGGTCAACAAAGATTGGACAAATTGGAATTTTTTGCTACCATATCTCATGTTTGCCATACGAGAGGTTCCGCAGGCATCTACGGGTTACTCCCTGTTTGAACTCTTGTACGGTAAGCATCCCAGGGGGCTGCTAGATGTTGCAAAAGAAATGTGGGAAGGAGAGGCCACCCCATATAGAAGCGTCATGGAGCATATCTCCTTGATGCAGCTGTCCTGCCCCTTGTACGGGAACATATGGAGCAAGCCCAGGAAGCCCAGAGGAGGGTTTATAATCAGAGGGCAAAGACCCGAACTTTCAACCCCGGGGATAGAGTGCTGGTACTGGTCTCCACTGTTGAAAGTAAATTCCTGGCCAAGTGGCAGGGTCCCTTTGAGGTTAGGGAAAGAGTAGGGGAGGAACAGCCAGGAAGAGAAAACCAGAGCAAATTTACCAAGTTAATCTCTTAAAACCATGGAAGGACAGAGAGAGTTTACTCACCGTCTCCCCTCCTCAAAACGACAGGTTACCAATGCCCCCTGATGTCCCCATAACCGAGTCCTTATCCGTAACGCAACAAAATGACGTTAAAGAATTAGTGAGTAAAAATAGAGACTTTTTCTCCCCTTTACCCGGACTGACCTCAGTGATCCAGCATGACATAACCACAGAACCAGGTGTTCGCATAAATGTGAGGCCCTATAGAATCCCTGAGGCTAGGCGAGAAGCAGTGGCAAAAGACATCAAAACCATGTTAGATGTGGACATAATAGAGGACTCCCACAGTGACTGGTCGAGCCCCATAGTGCTGGTCCCGAAGCCTGATGGCACTATCAGGTTCTGTATAGTGTTGAGCGAACCCGGACTGTAACGTTCGGGTCCGTACCGAACTTTAGGGTGTCCGTGGCACGGACCCGGACCCGGACATTTCAAAAATCGTTCGGGTTCGGTCCGGGGTTCTGCTATTTTACTCCACGTGTTGAGAAGCTGCAGGGCAGCCAATCAACAAGCGTTTCACTGGTTTGCCCTTAGAAGCCATCACAGCCATGCCTACTAATGGCATGGCTGTGATTGGCCGGTGCATCATGTGACCCAGCCTCTTTATAAGCTGGAGTCACAGTGCTGCAGTCACATGCTCCTTGGGTTAGTATAGGGAAAGGAAGCTGACGGCGTGAGGGACAGATTTTAGCCATTTTAAGACCTGATCCTGCATCCTGAGATAGATTACTTTACTACTGCTGTCTGTGCTGTTGCTCTGAGGACAGATAGCAGAAATGAGAGATTTCACATACCGCTGCTTTGAGTTGCAGATCAAGCTCTGCAT
>BLSH010396517.1:217231-228342 GCA_018402905.1 Glandirana rugosa
ACTGGGAAGTCCCCATCTTTTCCGTCAGAAGAGGAAACGACAGAGACAATCCCCATAGACGGTTATCGGGAATCAATCCAAACAATACATGGCCCGTGGAGGGTTAGCCAGATATTCAAACAGTTGAGCTCCGTAGCCCATACGTAGTTTGAACCTATACGATAAATTGAAAGATTTCAGTAATGTCTTGATCTCAACTCGCTTGTGGACCTTCAAGCCCAAGACGACCAGGCAGGCTTGAAGCACTGTTTCAGGCCCAGGCCCAGGCCTGCCTTGGGCTTGCTAGCGTGCCTGTTGCTTGGGGTAACTTTAGTTACCCCTGGGCTTGAAAATCCGTGTTGTCCGTGCGATCGTTCGGGTTCCGTCCGGACCCGGACCCGGACTTTGTCACGAAGTTCGGACGGACCAGCAGAACCCGAACTTCCAGGTGTTCGCTCAACTCTAGTTCTGTAATGACTTTAGAAAGTTAAATAGCATATCCAAGTTTGATGCATACCCGATGCCTCGAGTTGACAAACTTATAGACCGATTGGGAGGTGCCCGGTACATAACAAACCTAACTAAGGGCTATTGGCAGATACCCCTAACAGAGACAGCAAAGGAGAAGACTGCCTTTTCTACCCCTGAAGGGTCATTTCAATACAAGCGGATGGCATTTAGGTTACACAGTGCCCCTGCATCATTCCAAAGAATGATGGATAAAACCTTAAGACTGCACCGCTCCTACGCAGCCGCCTACTTGGATGATGGGGTCATCCACAGCCCAGATTGGGAATTGCATCTGCCCTGAGTGCAAGCAGTGATAGATTGCCTTAGGAAAGCGGGTCTCACAGCCAACCCCAAAAAATGTGCCATCGGTCTAGAAGGGGCCAAATATCTTGGCCACATTATCCGTCTGGAACTCGTTAAGCCGCAAACCAACAAACTAAAGGCAATCCAAAAATGGCCCCAACCTCTAAATAAAAAGCAGGTGCGTGCATTCCTGGGGTACTATAGGCGCTTCATACCCGACTTTGCCACCATTGCTATCCCCCTGATGGACCTGACAAGGGGTAGAGGGTTGGTCATGGTGAAGTGGAACCCTGAAGACGAGAAGGTATTTCAGAGGTTAAAACAAGCCCTCTGTGTACAACTGATGCTTGTGACCCCAGACTTCACCAAGGACTTCGTGGTGCAGACCGACACCTCTGATGTAGGTCTAGGGTCTGTACTGTCCCAGTTCAGAGACGGGAAGGAGCACCAGATTGTTTACCTGAGCCGAAAGTTAAACAGGCATGAAAAAAATTATGCCATTGTCGTGGAAGAATGTCTGACTATTAAATGGGCCTTGGAGACCCTAAAGTATTATTTGTTGGGAAGGCTGTTTAGACCGACCATGCCCACCTGAAGTGGATGTGTGACAACAGGGAAAAAAATAGTCGGGTGACAAGGTGGTTTCTGGCCCTACAAGTTTACAGTGGAACATAGCGCTGGAAAGCTGCAAAACAATGCGGATGCCGTTTCCTGGGTCCACTGTATGGGAGTTACAGTTGCTCAGCCGCAGGGGCCTGAGCAGAGGGGGGGGATATGTGACGTTATGCGAGGTTAGGTAGTGGACGGGTGATATCTGTCGCCTCACACGCATTCACTGTGAACTAGAAAGAGTCCGGCCCGGTTTTGCCAGCCACCGTGGCAGAGCTGGTTCTGGCCCAGAGTTTCTGGTCCACCCAAATCCCCTTTCAGCTGCTTTAAATGACCAGGAGGAGAACTCAGTGTTGCTCTGGCCTGGGACTCAGTATCACTACACTGAGAGAGCTACACCTTGGGAATTGGTTGCTCTAAGGACTCAGAAAAGAAAAGGTTTGCATTTGTTTTGTTTTTGAGGTGTCTGGGACGAGCCTGACACCATATAGAGAGGTATCCTGTTTGGGGTTGGCGCTGATATTTCCACTCTCACTGTTAAGCAGGTCTACGACCTGAGGTACAGCAGCCCCCCATCCTGAGGATTTATTATTTTTCATATTTGTACAAGAGTTATCTTATGCACTTTATTGGTTTTATACTAATGTCATTTATTAGGTAGGCGCTGATATATATTGTGTAGTTTTAAGAAAGTTTGCCTTCAAGCTGCCTTTTTACCAGGAAAGGTGATCCCCACAAGCTAATCTCCCACAAGGGGCAAGACCGAATTGACCATGCATACCCATGAATCATGGGTAGGTGGGTCCACTGACTTCCATCGTAAGAGCATTTCCCTATGGGTGTAAAACAGGAAGAATGTCACACAGAGTTTGATATATCTATCCCCCTCAACTCCTTCCAAGTGGCTGAGTAAAAAGATCAGAGGGTCTAATGAAATCCTGGTGCTGCATATGTTATTCAAAGTATCAGCCACAGCCCCCCAATATATTCTGAGAGCAGGACAGGACCAGACCATATGGCACATAGAATTGCTTTGTGGATAGATTTCGGCCCAGTCTTTGAGGAGTGACGTAGGCCCTGTGGAGAAACTTTAGTTGTATATATCTGTCTGTCACTGCTATCATAGAGGGAATGTAAATAGAGGCACATTCCTGCCATTATTCATCCCTGAGGGTTGGAATATCTACCTTCCATTTATCTAAAGATTGGGTTGGTTTAGTATCATAGGCAACTGTCAGATACAGATATAGGAAGGTAAGAGGCTTTCCCATCACACCGGAGGCCAAAGCGCTCAATGGAGTCTGATTCTAGGGTTATTGGTCCAGTGAATTATACCCCAAATGCGTGTCTTAATTGCCAGTACCTGAACTGGAATGAACCAGGTAATGAGTATAAGCGCCTCATCTCCTGGAAGGACATGAGCTTGCCCTCTGTTACTATATGTTTCAGTGTGGTAATCCCTTTTTTAGCCAATACTGAGGGGTCAGGAATAGTGTACAAGTGAGGTAGCATAGGGTTTCCCCAAAGGGGCATATGCGGACAGAATTTAGATGGTTTATATTACCCTAGCCTCCTGCCAAATCCGTATTGTGGCCTTCATGGAGGTTGTCAAGGAGGAACTTCCCTTCAACCCCCCCCAACACTAAGTTGCTTAAGGCCACGTATGAGCCCAACATAGCTGCTTCGAGTGTGGCAGCTGGATATTGTCTGGGCTGGGAGAACCACCAGCGGACCGTGACAAGGACTGGCGCCCAATAATAGAACCGGAAATTCGGCAACGCCAGACCTCTGCCCGATAGGGGAAGATACAGCAGTTTGCTTCGCCACTCTAGGGGGTCGCCCAACCCAAACAAAGGATATCAGCATCCCTTCCATACTCCTGAAGAAGGCCTTGGGGATGTAAGATGGAGCGTTCCTAAAGAAGTATAGGTATTAAGGGAGGTAGATCATTTTTAGCAGGTTCACCCTGCCTACTGGTGATGGGAGATATCGCCAAGCCATACATTTAGCAGTCAGTTGAGTCATAAGGGGGAATATGTTTCTTTCCATATAGTCATTCACATCACCGCTGTCCTTAATGCCCAGATAGGTGAAGTCATCCACACACTTGAGAGGGGTATGTGTATCAATCCGTGGGACCAAGGGGTGCATGGGGAACAGTACTGACTTGTCCCAATTAATATGAATGCCCGAAAAAAGGACTAAACTTGTCAAAGAGGGTTAGCGCTGTTTGCAGAGATGTGTAGGATCCACTTTTACCAGATCTGCCCTCCGTTCTCTACGAATTTTGTCTATAATGGTCTTGTACTGCCCCCTCGTATAGGTCTTAAAGGCGTCCCACACAACATGAGCAGCAGCCGAGCCTGGGTTGACAACCCAGTATCCCTCCATCGCCACCTGGAAACGTCCAGGGACCGCTGTGTCTGAAATACAAAATCTGGATAGTCTCCACAGGCTGTCCGAGGGGGCAACAGAGAGATCCAGACTCACAAACATTGGTGCGTGATCCGAGATACCTCTGGGTAGTATTTTAATATCCTTGAATCTAGGCAGGACAGGCCTATCCACAAAGATCAGATCTACCAGAGAAGGTCCTATAAGATGCAGAATGACACGTGAAGTCTCTGGATTGCGGATGTCTCCATCGCCATACATCAGTCAGACCATAGATTTCGGCCCAGGCCGCTAGTCTGAGCATAAAGGGGCAGTCATTGTCAGCCTGTCCATACCCGAGTCAGGAACAAGATTAAAGTTCCCCAATATGACAGTGCCATCAGAGGGGAGCTCTGCAATTTTGGTCGTGATTAGGTTCAACAGAGTCAAAGATGCAGGCGGGGATAAGTATAAACCTACAATGATCCACGTAATAGCATGAATTTGTGCATGAATTATAACATATCTACCGTCTGAATTCAGTGCCAGACCCAGGAGCTTAAAGGGGAGTGTCTTGAGTACCAGAATGCTGACACCTCTAAAGAAATTAGAATAGGTGGAGTGATAACGGTGTCTCACCCATGGCTTTTTCAGGGCAAGGGTCTTACTTCCCACTAGGTGGGTCTTCTGGAGTACACAGATATGGGGTCTATGGGATTTAAGAAATTGGAACACTAGAGATCTCTTGATGGGAAAGTTCAATCCCCCGGTGTTCCATGACAAAATATTAAGATTAGACACGTGAACAGAGGGGAGCATAAAAATTAGGATCTCGGGGGCTAAGCCCTCCCGGGTAAGGGAAATGGACTAGAACGGGAAAGAATAAGTACCACTGCAGCCTGGAGTCAGGAAATACATTTGCAGAGAGACATAAAGTAATGTAAGATAAGGTGAGCATTAAGGTTAGAAACACAAGAGCAACAAAACCCTCCACCCCACCCTTCCCCTTAAAACTGAGAAGGGTTTCCATACCCAAATCTTTATCAGCCCGCCGGCTGCAAAAGGGGGGACCATGCAATAGGTGAGTCTCTCTCCTCTGGATGGTATCTGGGAGGCATGGGCAGGCAAAGCAGTTCTCAGTCCTGTAGACTTCCACCGGGACAGCAAAAGTACTGATAGGGGTCCATAAACGTATTTGAAAGAGATAAGGAGGAACTCAAGATCCCCTCAGCAGGTTCATTATAAGATCCAGCTTAGGAATGAAATTCTGAAAACTCAGTTTGTACAGTCCCATAAGAGGCTCATGAAGAAAATCTCCAGACACTGTCAAGGGCACGTTATTATCTTCCATTAAGACAATAAACTCATCAGCACAACTGGGGCAACTTAGTCATTTAGTGCTCTCCCCATACTTACCATATACCCATTACAGTCTTACCACTTCGAATACAGGGTGTCAAGTGGGTGATCCGGAGCACAGGGAAGGTAAGGTGCACAGAGGTCACACCATGTGGTGACGTCCAGCTAGAGTTGCAAATGGCGGTAGAAAAGGCACAACAGGTGCAAAGAAAACATGCGGCTAGTTTGCAGGGCTGCTCCCCATGGAAGGGATAATTTAAGGCTCAGTATCCCGGGCAGAGGCCCAGCAAGCACTGTGCATGTTGCTACAAAGAGGAAACTCAAATATCTCCATGTCAGCGGGCCGGTGGCAGAGAATCCAGCAAGGTGGAAGCCTCCCTTGGTGAGTTGAAGAATCGGGTGGTCTCCCCATCCTGTACCCGTAGGTGAGCAGGAAACAGCACGCTGTAACGAATATTCCGGGCTCTCATCACCGCCTTCACCTGGTCGAACGATTTCCGTAGTTTTTGCGTTTCCACTGAGTAATCGGGGAAGATCAGTAGTTTGTTATTTTGAAAGTGGAGAAAGGGCCCTGGATCCCCGCAGGATTTCATCTCTCTCACGAAAATTGAGCAGACGGAGGATTAAGGTGCATGGGGGGGCTTCAGGAGGCCCAGGTTTAGGCGGGACACGGTGGGCCCTCTCTACCACATAGTGAGGGGAGAGGCAGGCGTCAGGCAGGATGGCACGAAACATATTTTCCACAAAGCCCGTCGTGTTCATTCCCTCCGCCCCTTCAGCCAGCCCCACAATACGGAGGTTATTCCTCCGGTTCCTATTTTCTGCGTCTTCTGCACGATATTCAAGTCCCTTTACCTTTGTCTGTAGGGTGCGAAGGGCCGCTGAATGCTTTGTCACTACAACCTCGGTGTGTCCGACTCTCTGTTTAGTCTCTGTCACCCTGTAACAGAGCCTGTCCATATCTTGCCTCAGAAGGCCGACATCCAGCTTTACAGCCTCAATTTTGATTGATAGCTGCCATTACTTCAGCCAGCCATGGCAGTCGGGAGTCAGCCGACTCCATGGGGCCTGTCTGTGAGGCCTTGTTAGAGCTGTGTTTAGACCGGGTCTCCACGTGGGAAGGGGTAGGCCACGGTTATTCCTCCAGAAACAACTGGAAATTGAGTTTTTTCCCCTTACCCCCCTTACCGGAGTAGGCGCCCAATGATCTGCGTCTCAATCAGAGCTTGTAGGGGTAAAATCTGTGTGACTACGCCGCTGGATCTGGAGATCAGTGAAGGTCCCAGCGGGGCTCAGGCAAGAAGCAGGCGCTCACATCTTAGACATGCCCCTGGGCATTGCACCTTGAATGAATATGTAGTGCTGTTTTGAAAACTATCCCTGATTCACATTGGCACTATTTATGTATGTTTTTAGATGATTTTTAGAATGATTTTTCAGTGGTACCATTCACACTGTGCATTAGCCTAGGTTCACACTGGCAGTTCACCTGAACTCACACAATTTCATTCCCGCATGTCAGTCCCGACCAATTTCAGAGACATCTGTGCAGGTTGCTGCAGAGATGTCTATGGAAATCGCATCCGCCAAAAGTAGTACAGAAACTACTTTTGGGAATCGGTGCGTAGCCACAAATGCGGCGTCGCAAAGATTCAGATGGTGCCATTGCCAGCAATTGCATGCCAAATTGCTCCAATGTGAACCTAGGCTCAATCTACATTTAGATGCAGTCAGTTTAGCTGCTTTTAGAGAAAATAGAATTTGGTGTGTCTAGGATATGGTAAGACCCTCTAAATGTGGCTAAATGCATAGAAATGATTCTAAAAGCGTCTAAATGTGACTGAACCTGCTATAAAGTGGGAACTCTGGAAACTCAGGAAAGAGTGATCTGGGAGGTTTAAAAGTTCTTTATACAATTCAGATCATTTCTCCCGCAGAAAAGCTAAATGCAGGAGTGCCAGTGTAAACAAGTCCTGAAACTCTGAGGGGTGGTTAAGAAAGAGACATGCTACTCAGGAGTAGCCGGTCCATAAGGGGCGCAGGGGCGCCGCCCCTTAGTTTGCATGTGGGGATGCATGTGGGTGCTGGACTCATAGGTTTCTATGAGTTTTTATTTTTTTTTTAAGCCACATGATTAGAGCTTGAGGCTCTAATTGACTTGAAAAAGGTTGGCCTTGGGGCACAGAGTACCGTGCCCCGAACCCACTCACTTATGAATTAATATTCGCTATTGTCTTCTGGCTTCTCCTCCCGGCCAATGAAGACAGGAGGTGGATCGGGTTGGACGGGAGGAAAAGCCAAGGAAGCTGGGGAGGGGCAGGGGGCCCACGGAGGGATGAGTGTTGGGGGCGTGGAGGGATGCGTGCAGACCTGGGGGGGTTGTTTGCCACCCCCCCTCCAAAAAAAGTTTAGTACCAGCCACCTCTGGTGCTACTTTTACCAAGTGTTTATGAAGACAAGGTGTATTTTAAATTTTTTTGAGGACATAAAAGTTATACAGACAAATTGAACATTTGAGAGAGTTGGTTCAAATACAACCTAGCCCCCTAAGCTCAAATATTTTCATAACTTTAATGTAGTTTGTAGTAACTGATAATTGCCCATATACAGTATATCATGCTAAAGCAATAAGCAAAATATAGATGTAGAAAGTTTGTTAATGCCTTGAACTATATGTCTGTCTTTTATGCCTAGAAAGAATAATAGCTCACACTTGACATTTCTGTTAATTCTTGCAGTAAAACTATCTGTACTATATAATGATGATGATGATATACAGTGGGTACAGAAAAGAATCATCCCCTTTAAATTAATCACATTTTGTTGCTTTGCAGCCTGAAAAGAAGACATACACAATTTCTGTTTTATCTAGTTGTATTTAATACAACTTATAACATCCAAGTGAAAGATACAATACCGTGTCAGAAAAAAATAAAAACAAATTCAAAAACAGAATCACTGAGTTGGAAAAAGGATCACCGTGTCAGTATTTTGTTGAAGCACCTTTTGCGTTAATTACAGCCTTTAGACTTTTGGGATATGTCTCTTCTAACTTTGAAATATTTGCCCACTCTTCTTTGCAGAACTGCTTAAGTTCAGTTAAAGTGATGGTGACAGTTTGTGGGCTGCAGTCTTCAAGTCATTCCACAGATTTTCAATGCGATTTAAGTCTGGGCTCTGACTAGACCATGCAAGGACATTCTCCTTTTTTTCGTTCAACCACTGTGTGGTCATTTTTGCTCTGTGCTTTGGGTCATTTTCATGTTGAAAGGTAAACCTTCTTCCCATTGACAACTTTCTAGCAGAAGGCAGCATATTTTCCTCAAGAATTTGATGGTATTTTGCCCCATCCATCTTTCTTCTATCGCGATAAGTGCTCCAGTCCCTGCTTCAGAGAAACACCCCCATAACAATAACGTAAATAAATGTGGCACTTACTCAAATAAATAACAAAGTAAACAATTAATTCATACAAGACAGTAAAAAAACATGAATGTGCAAATAAGCGTGAGCACCAGAAAATTACTCAATTCATTAAACGCAATAATGCAAATAGCGATAATACAAAAAGTGCTTGTGCATAAATAATACTCCACAGTATACAATGTCAACAAAAATAACTTGAAATGCTTGTGTAAAAATTCTTAAGTAGTAAATGTGCAACCACAAGTTTGTTTATATGCGTGTAGTGACAGTTGCTTCCCTCATCCGCAGATGTCAGCAAAAGTAACTTAAAGCGGTAGTAAACCCATGCATTTAACAGGTTAAAAACCAGTCACATTTCCGGCACGTTCCGGAAATGTAACACTCCCATTGGTTGTGCTCTAACCCAAACTGTCAAACCATCCAATGGCTGGTGTCATAGCTGATCAATGGCGGGTGCAGCATTATAACAGTTGTAGATGAAACAGAGGCCAAGATGGCAGCTTCCTTGGCTGAAAATGATAGGAGGGTTTACTACCACTTTAAAGTGCTTATGCAAAAGTTCTATGGTAAATACAGTCAGGTCCATAAATATTGGGACATAGACACAATTCTAATGTTTTTGGCTCTATACACCACCACAATAGATTTGAAATGAAACGAACAAGATGTGCTTTAACTGCAGACTTTCAGCTTTAATTTGAGGGTATTTAGATCCAAATCAGGTGAACGGTGTAGGAATTACAACAGTTTGTATATGTTTATAAAAGTGGGAGGCACATATACAAACTGTTGTAACTCTTACACCATTCACCTGATTTGGATGTAAATACCCTCAAATTAAAGCTGAAAGTCTGCAGTTAAAGCACGTCTTGTTAGTTTCATTTCAAATCCATTGCGGTGGTGTATAGAGCCAAAAACATTTGAATTGTGTCGATGTCCCAATATTTATGAACCTGACTGTAGATGTGCAATCAAGTGTAAAAAACAGTTCATAAACGTGTAGTGACATTTGCTTCCACCATCTACAGTTCACCAATAGTGTGCCCCAGCCTCTCACCTCAAATGAAGACCCCCTACAGGTCTAGTAGCGCCTTTGTTGTTTAATATCCTCAGTGGAAAATTCAGCTACCTGTTCTCTTGAATAACATCCAGCCAGGTATGGTAAAATCCAATAATCGGAAAAGGGATTCCACTTTAACAGACTTACGACTTGTATTTCTTTTTTTAGTACTAAGCATGCCCAGTCACTTGAACATTTCACATATCCTAAGAGATTACCATAGAAGATAGTAAAAAGCAGCAATCACGATATGAGAAAAGTAGACACTCGAGTGCTTAGTGTAAATACACCCAATGATTAAAACCATGACAAAGTTCATTCAGCAGGACGCAATCCAGTCTGTCGTGTCATTAATTCATAATAGCTCTAGTGTATCCACAGCAGTTGACAGGACTCTCCATTACCCCACACCACGTGATAAAAGTATAGTGCCATCCTCTCCCCACAAAGATGTAAACTCACCAGCTGTAACAGCGTTGCACTCTCATGCATAGGCACAGAAGCAGTTTGTCACAAAATTGGACATCCATCCACGGACCATCAGACCAGTGTATCCACATGCATGATATAAAAGAAGGGAGAGTGCCACATAGTGTAATATTGAAAACTTCAAGTTTTATTAACACAAAAAACGCCACACTCCACCCCCTCTCCTATTGCACTTACAGACAGAGAGTATAGTTCACACAGTGATAGTAGTGACAGCGGGCATCAGTCATAATCCAGCCACGATCAGCTCGCCCGGAGTGGACTCTCACCCAGTTCCGTATCGCCGGCCACCTATCCTCTCAGATTCACAGCTAAGGAACATTATGGAAGTTGTCATGCAGCTGATTGGCTCACTGTGTACAGAGGGAGCCAGGGAGCGGGTAGGGCGGACTCGATGTCCGCCGGATACCCACGATTGCTCCCCCGCAGTGAAAGAACAGGAATCCGTGTATGTAAACATACGGTTCTCCGTTCTGACAGGGGAGAAGAGTGTGATCATATGCTCCCTGTACATGGAAGCAATGATCACTCTCCTCCCCCAGCCAGCCCAGCCCCCACACAGTTAGAAACACAAAGCGCCCCCTAGTGTTAACCCCTTCCCTGCCAGTGACATTTACACAGTAATCAGTGCATTTTCATAGCACTGATTGCTGTATAAATGCCAATGGTCCCAAAAAAATGTCAAAAGTGTCCGACATGTCCGCCGTAATATTGCAGTCCTGCTAAAAATCGCAGATCACCACCATTGCTAGTAAAAAAAAAAACCCACCATAAATGAATTCTCATTGTTTGTAAACGCGGCAACTTTTGCCAAAAACAATCAATACGCCGATTGGGATTTTTTTTACCAAAAGTATGAGGAAGAATATATATCGGCCAAAACTGATGAATAAATTAGTTTTTTTTTTATATTTTTTGGATATGTATTTTTAGCAAAAAGTAAGAAATACTGTGTTTTTTGCAAAATTGTCACTCGTTGTTTGTTTATATCGCAAAAAAATTT
>BLSH010396517.1:228352-246499 GCA_018402905.1 Glandirana rugosa
ACCCCTTGATCGCCCCTAGTGTTAACCCCTTCCCTGCCAGTGACATTTACACAGTAATCAGTGCATTTTCATAGCACTGATTACTATATAAATGCCAATGGTCCCAAAAAAATGTCAAAAGTGTCCGACATGTCCGCCGTAATATTGCAGTCCTGCTAAAAATCGCAGATCACCACCATTGCTAGTAAAAAAAAAAACCCACCATAAATGAATTCTCATTGTTTGTAAACGCGGCAACTTTTGCCAAAAACAATCAATACGCCGATTGGGATTTTTTTTACCAAAAGTATGAGGAAGAATATATATCGGCCAAAACTGATGAATAAATTAGTTTTTTTTTTATATTTTTTGGATATGTATTTTTAGCAAAAAGTAAGAAATACTGTGTTTTTTGCAAAATTGTCACTCGTTGTTTGTTTATATCGCAAAAAAATTTAAACTGCAGTGGTGATCAAATGCCACCAAAAAAAATCTCTATTTGTGGGAAAAAAGGATGTCAATTTCTTTTGGGTACAATATTGCACGATCGCGCAATTGTCAGTTAAAGCGGCGCAGTGCCGAATTGCAAAAAGTGCTCTGGTCAAAAAGGGGGAAATCATTCCGGGGCTGAAGTGGTTAAACTGTGTGAAAAAAGTGATTTCTCACTGAAATATCTTTAAAAGTCTGAGAAGAAATAAATTCCCCGTCTTTTTACAATTAGGTGCACAGCACAGCTAAGCACAACTGAGCATGCTCAGACCTAACCTAATTTTAACTCCCATGGAGTAATCACAGGGCGCTATAGTAAATACCAAAATGAGTAGTGTTTTAAAGAGCATTTTTTAAGAGTGAAAATTGGAGTTATGTAGCCCAATGCAAGTTTCAGTCATTCATTCTAATGGTACAATTGTAAGTTCGCCAAAGAAATCATTTTCATGTTGAGATGAAATGTATCTTTCTCTCAAAGAAATTGCCCTTGCAACAATGTTGCTTCTTCATCATCTGTTTTGTTTTTAAGAATGCTAGAATGTGTAATGTTTTCATGTTCTGTTAAAATATTTTTTTCTCTGTCACTTTCACTTGTTGATCTCCATCTCACAAAAATATTTCCCCAAACGCACACAGGTGTCTTTACAAACCACAAACAATACCATTGCTTATGAAAATTTAAAATGAGTCACTTTTTTATTCTTTCCAAATGGAATATATATGTGTAGGAGGGGTACATGTGTAACAGCTTGGTGGCTCACAAGGTAAGACAACTGTCTACCAACGCTGAATTCCAGAGTTTGAATCCCAAACATGCCACTTCATGTAGAGATGTTGTTTGTGCTCCCTATGTTGATAAACCACAAACAATACCATTGCTTATGCAAATTTAAAATGAGTCCCATTTTTTTATTTTTTATTCTTTCAAAATGATCCTAATTTGAGCCCAAAAAATGTGATATGTGTACCAACATCAGAAATAAAAATGTAATTCCCCAGAATTAGAGGGAAACATTACTATTCTAGACTCACATACTAAGAACTGCCAAATATCACAGAATAAATCAAGAAGGAATACTCCTGACTAATGTAATTCCTATATATTCCAAGAAATGCAGTATCTGTGCATTTATGTGTAGGAGGGCTCCACACGTAGTAGCCCCATGACTCTCAAGATAGCACTACTGACTACCATTGCTGAGGTGCTGAATTTGAATCCCAAACATGTCACTTCATGTATAGATGTTGTTTGTTCTCCCTGCGTTGTTAAACATAACTCCTGACACAGGGCCTTACCAAAAATATGTCTAAATGTAGTAATTATGTGTAGAAGGGTTCTACCACTATTGCAAATCTTGGCAGATACACTATCTAGGCAAAACTATTGGGACACCTGCCTTTACACGCACATGAACTTTAATGGCAGCCCAGTCTTAGGCCATAGGGCTAAAATTTGATTTGGCCCACCCTTTGCACCTATAACAGCTTCATCTCTTCTGGGAAGGCTGTCCACAAGGTTTAGGAGTGTGTCTATGGAAATGTTTGACCATTCTTCCAGAAGTAAATTTGTGAGGTCAGGCACTGATATGGACGAGAAGGCCTGGCCCGCAGTCTCCACTCTAATTCATACCAAAGATGTTCTATCGGGTTGTGGTCAGGACTCCGTGCAGGCCAGTCAAATTCATCCACCCCAAACTTGCTCATCCATGTCTTTATGGACCTTGCTTTGTACACATTCAGTGCGCAGTCATGTTGGAACAGGAAGGGGGCCATCGCCAACTGTTCCCACAAAGTTGGGAGCATGAATTTGTCCAAAATGTCTTGGTATGCTGACGCCTTAAGCATTCCCTTCACTGGAACTAAGTGGCCAAGCCAACACCTGAAAAACAACCCCACATCATAAACCCCCCTCCACCAAATGATTTGGACCAGTACACAAAGCAAGGTACATAAAGACATGGATGAGCGAGTTTGGGGTGGATAAATTTGACTGGATTAACTTGGATGATTTGACTGCATTGTGGCGTGAATCACATGCGATCTCAGACAACTCTGCAGTGTGAACCGGCCCTCAGTCATGCTCTCATTTATATTTGCATAGCTTTTGAAAATCCTTTCTCAGCTTTCATCGAAGAACTCTTGCATGAACGACATCATTAGAAAATCTTTTTGGTTTATTCTTCATAACATAACATAACATCACACAAACTTACGTAGCAACATAATTGAAATCTATGATGAGATATGGTATGGCTTCAGATGTCAGTCAGGAGGAGGAAGAGTTCTGACAGGTGTTCACGTCACGTCTCCGAGAATGTAGGCTTTCATACCTTCATCTCTTTCCTTCCCTTCCTAGCTAACATCACGAAGTCACAAATTCTTATACTGTTTGTAAACCTTAGGTCAGCTCTTTTCAAAGTAACCTATACCTACTTATATGGCTTTAGAATATAGAAAGATCACACATGACCCCTCCTTACTTCACATGAGGTTTGAAATAGAATTGCACATACAACATTTTGTTTCTCTGTCCAAAAGTACATTCAAATAACCTTACCAATATAACTAACATATTACATTATATTTAATACATTTCATATATTTCAGAGCCCAATATTATTCAAAATAATATTATAAATTCATAATTTCCAACAATAGTCCTTACAGATTTACATCAGCAGAACAAATGCAGGAAGTGTAATGTTGCTGTAAATGGGAAGTGATCTGTGCAGCTGGAAGCAAATGTGTGATGACGCCAAATAAACAAATCAATGAACCCCACCCACGCCAAATATAGCTACCACATCCTCCCTCACATTGATCAAAAATGCAATTTCGACTTGTGTCACGTACCTGATCTGAAACCAAGTGCAGAGAGGGGCTCCCTTTGCGGCTGAGTGCACTATACTCCTGAGGGTGAGATAGAGGGTATGTCTCACAAAGAAGCACAGGTCGCCAACAGGAACTGGATAGCCAGGCAGGTGCAGGAGACAATGACTGTGACCATAGGTGTGCGCTGCCTATTGCATTAGGGTGTGCACCACAAAGCGCAAACAGACATGAGTATGTGTGTGTTTATATGTTAGAAGGGAAGAGATCGGTGTCAGTAGTTTAATTTTATTTTATTTTATTTATGTTTTTACAATTTTGTTTTTTTATTATTTTTTACAATACTATATTTTATTATTGTTTTTACAGTTTTATTTAGAAGCCCTGCTGAGGGCTTTTGATGAAATATCAGGGGTCTAAATAGACCCCAGATGGTTTACTTTTGAGACAGAGAAAGGGACTGAGAACAGAGATTCCCCCGTCCCTTTCTCTGCAGCCAGGCAGCAGGGGTAATCTGCACAGTACAAGGTGATTAGGGTGTGCCCAGGCACACCTGCCACCCTATGTGCGCACGACTATGACTGTGACCAGGAACAGATGTACAGGAGCACTGGTGTATGGCAGCAGAAGTAAAGGCCTGGCTGAGGGTCACCACAGCAGGAAGGTGCAGTGGGTCGCTCAGAGTCCGTAGAGTCACCCGAACAGGTGTTTGAGGACCGACAGGTAAAGACCAGTCCTTGAGTATATGCTGAAGGCCCAGTTCCAACACCCAGGCAAGGCAGATACCGCTGAGCAGGCTGAGGGTCAAACACAGTGGTTCAGGCAGAGACAGAGTCCAAGTGCTAAGCCGGAGTCATACACAGTGGATCAAGCAGGAGCGGAGTCCGTAAGGCAAGCCAGGGTCATGCACGGGGAATCAGGCAGAAGCAAAGTCCTTACAGCAAGCCGAGGGTCAAACACAAGCAGATAGGCAGAAGGATGGGCAGAGGTACAATCCAAGGGATAATCCAGGAGAGTAGGTAGCAGGTCAGAACAATTCGGGTCACAATAGGAATCAAGCGCGGATACAGGGTTCAGGAACTCAGAAGAGCTGACGATAATGCAGCACTTGAGTAAGGCAGACATAGTCCTTTTATAGCCAGGTGAAGTTCCATTCTGTTACACTGTGTGCGGGCCCCAAAGTGGATGCAGATTTGCACGATTGCGCATGCGCACCGGGATTCGCCCATGGTGTCCATTATGATTGCTGGCAGTATCGCCATCTCTACAGCCATTTCCCTGACAGTTACCCCCCAATGGGCAGCCTCCGGATGCCCAGACGGGCCAATTTTTCAGGATGTCTTTTCTTGAAGTCTTGTAGTAGTCTGGGGGCATGTACATTGCTGGAGGGTTCCTGAGAATTTTCTTCTGGGGGGTAACACTTCCATTTTATCAAATACTGGATTGGTCTGCCTCTTCTTCTGCAATCCATGATGGCTTCCACCTCAAATTCCGCTACGCCCTCCACCGTCACTGGCGGTGGTGGCAGTTCTTATCTTCCCAGGAAGGGACTGGAGACTGCTGGCTTGAGAAGCGACACGTGGAAGACCAGGTGGATCCTGTAGGAGTCGGTTAATGCCAGTTTAAAAGCCACTGGATTTATCATCCTTTTGATCTCGAATGGCCCAATGTATTTTGGCCCTAGCTTCCGAGACGGGCATGACAGCTTAAGGTTAACGGCAGACAACCATACCTTATCCCCTATTTTAAAAGTAGCATTCTCCCTACTTCTTTCATTGTAGAACTTCTTATAGTTCTGAGCCATTTTCATTTATTCCCGAAGCTGCTGGTAGTTTGTTTGGGTCAGACTTACTCGATCTTGGACTGCAGGAACTGATGCTTCCAGTATGGTATTGGGTACAAAGGAGTGAACCCATAATTTGCCCAAAACGGGGACTGGTTAGAGGCAGCATGTACAGAATTATTATAAGCGAATTCCGTAAAAGGGAGGAGAGAGACCAAATCATCTTGTGAACAAGTACAAAAGCACCGCAGGTAATGCTGCAGAGTCTGCTTTGTTATTTCCATCTGACCATTGCTCTGAGGATGGTAAGCTGATGACAGACAGACTTCGATGGACAAAGATTTGCACAGATCCTTCCAGAATCTAGAAGTAAATTGTACCCTCTGTCAGTCACGATATTGTCCGGTACTTCGTGCAGCCTGAGGATTTCTTTTATAAATATATCGGCTGTCTCTGCTGCGGAGAGGGTGCCCACCATAGGCAGGAAGTGGGCCATTTTTGAAAGCCGATCCACTACTACCAGAATGGTGGTGAATCCTTCAGAAGGCGGAAAATCCACTATGAAATCCATGGAGATCTTCCACCGTGGCTGTTCCAGAATGGGTAACGGTCTTAATAAGCCCCAGGACTTGGCGTTGGACCCTTGTTACGCTGACAGATGGTACAAGAACTTACATACTGTTTGCAGTCCTGCTTCAGATTGGGCTACCAAAAGGAGCGCTGGATTAGTTCAGAAGTTTTTCTTGACCCAAAATGCCCAGCGAGCTTGTGGTCATGGAAGAAGTCCTTAATACCTGGAGTCTGACTTGCGGTGGCACAAAAACGTTATCCTGATAACAGAGCAGGCCTTCTTGGCTTTTCAGAGAGGATACTTCTGGCCCAGATTATTGGCCAGAGGCTTGGCTGATCGCTGTTTTTTTTGCTGAAAGGATGGTGCCAGGTTCTGTCATTTCAGGAGTATCAGAAAACATCTGGGAGAGGGCATCAGCTTTCCCATTCTTGGAACCCTGTCTTTAAGAAATGTGGATATTCCAGATTCTTGTGATCTGTGAAGATTAGAATAGGGTTAGCGGCTCCCTCTAGAAGATACCTTCACTCCTCTAGCGCAAATTTGATGGCTTGCAACTCACGGTCTCCCACATCATAGTTACTCTCTGGCGGAGTTATCTTCCGAGATGCAAAACCTACGGGTTGCAGCAATGCTTTAGGCCCTTGATGCTGGGAAAGTTTTGCACCTGTGGCTACTTCTGAGGCATCCACTTCGAGGACGTACGGCAAGGCTGGATCTGAATGCTGAAGTATGGGTGCTGAGATGAACAGCTTCTTCAGTTTATCAAAGGCTATTTGTGCCTCTCGAGACCATTTAAAGCGTACCTGCTGGCGGGTCAACTGGGTAATAGGAGAAAAAATAGCCGAGAACCCTTTCACAAATCTCCGATAAACGAATCGTTGGACGCTCTTATTTGTAGGTGCTGGCCATTCAAGGATTGCTTTGACTTTTTGGGGGTTCATAGCAATTCCGTCTGTGGAAATGATGAGACCCAAAAATTGGATGGAAGATTTCTCAAAATCACATTTTTCTGATTTCACATAAAGTCCATGATTTCTGAGGGTTGCCAGTGCCTTTTTTACATGAGTATGATGGAGTTCCAGGGTAGCGGAGAAGATGAGGATATCATCGAGGTAGACTATGACAAAGTGGTTCCGAAATTCTCTGAAGATGTCATTCACTAGATGTTGAAATGTAGCTGGGGCATTGCAGAGACCAAGCGGCACAACAAGGTATTCAAAGTGTCCAAATCCAGTTCTGAATGCCGTTTTCCACTCGTCACATTGTGGACAAGGTTATTAGCCCCCCGCAGATCCAGTTTGGAAAAGACCTGCACAGTGCGGAACCTCTGGAACAGTTCAGGTATGAGGGGGAGCGGATATCTGTTGTTGATGGTGATTTTATTAAGCTGCCTATAGTCCACACAAGGTCTCAGTTATCCCTCTTTCTTTTCTACAAAGAAGATACCAGCCCCGGCAGGAGAAAAAGAGGGGCAGATAAATCCTTTTTCCAGGTTCTCATCAATGTAGGTTTGAAGGGCCTCCAGCTCTACCTCGGATAACGGGAAGATACGTCGGAAAGTAATTTATGCCCTGGGGAGTAATTCAATGGGGCAAACATAGGGCCGGTGAGGAGGCAGAACGTCAGCCCTCTTTTCATCAAAGACATCCAAAAAGTCCTGATATACTGCTGGAACATTTTGATGGGTACTGGATGTGGTTTGCACAGTCACATAGCTGGCGGGCTGCTGGGAACTGGAATAGCACAGTATTGCAAGCAGTAGGCTAAGGTGAAGAAAATTTCTTTCTTGGCCCAGTTGATATGCAGATTATGTGCTTGCAGCCATGGAAGACCCAAGATGACGGGGAATAAGGGTGGACAAAGTACATTAAAACAGATGAATTCTTGATGCCCAGAATCTGTGATGGTCAGGATGGGTCTGGTTTCTTGTGTAACAAGTCCAGAACTGGGCAGAGACCCATCTGCCAAATGAACCTCGAGCTGCTGCTTCTTATTGTTCAGGTGAATACATAGTCTCTGAGCTAGAGAAATGTCCATAAAGCAGCTGCAGGCCCCGGAGTCAACGATCGCCAGAAGCCGGACCTCCCCTTTCACCACCTGTAGGGAGACAAGGAGAACAAGGTGAGAGGGGGAAGGTCTGGACACCTGAAAGTTCATTGAGTACCGGGAATGTGACCTACTGGGCCTTAATGGGGCAGTTGTGCAGGAAGTGTCCCGTTCCACCATAGTAGAGGCAGAGGTTGGCCTGCCAGCAGCGTTGTTTCTCCTCGGGAGTCAGGGAGGATGGGACTAGACCCAGCTGCATAGGCTCTCCTTCGGTCATGGAGGTAGATGGTGGTGATGGCGAAGGGGCAGAGGCTTGTGGTACTCTTGGCATCATCCAGATAGGACGAGGAGACTGAAAACTTTCTGATCGACCTTTCCGCAGGTGACAGTCCAGTTTAATTGCGGGCTGGATCAAGCGTACCAATGTTGCTGGAGTCTCTACCTGGGCCAGTTCATCTTTAAGAGTCTCTGGCAGAGCGCTGAGGATCATCATAAAGTTGGGCCATGGCTTCAAAGAAGGTGTGCACGGAGTTGAATAAAGGGTCCTTCTGTTCAAGGAGGTTATGAGCCCAGGCTTGGGGTTCATCGGATAGCAGAGAAATAATGAACTCCACCTTTACAGTTTCTAGAGAAAAAGTCCTTGGTTATAGGGCCAAATATAGCATGCAGGCATTCTTAAAGGCCTGGAACTTTTTCCGATCTCCCCGGAATCTTTCAGGTGTAGGAATGTGAGGCTCAGGCAGAGGAACCACCACTGCGGGAGGAGTAGCAGTGGCATGGACAGGTGCAGAGGATGTTGATGCCATACTGGAAGTAGAAGGGCTGGACTTTGCAGGAGAGACTTTCAGGTGCTGTAGACATCCCTCAATCTTGGAGCTGTTGGACAACCTGGGTGAGGGCGGTGACCTGCTGGCAAAGCGCTTCAAGTGGAGAGCCACCTCTGTCAGCTTCTGACATGGCTGGATTATACTGTCACATACCTGATCTGCAGCCAAGTGCAGAGAGGGGCTCCCTTTGTGGCTGAGTGCGCTATACCCCTGAGGGTGAGACAGAGGGTATGTCGCACAAAGAAGCACAGGTCGCCAAAGGAACTGGATAGCCAGGCAGGTGCAGGAGCAGATGTACAGGAACTCCGAAAGCACTGGTCTATGGCAGCAGAAGTAAAGGCCCAGCTGAGGGTCACCACAGCAGGAAGGTGTAGCAGATTCCTAAAGGCACAGTTCCAACACCCAGGCAAGGCAGATACCGCTGAGTAGTCTGAGGGTCAAACACAGTGCTTCAGGCAAGACAGAGTCCAAGTGGTAAGCCGGAGTCATACACAGTGGATCAAGCAGGAGCGGAGTCCATAAGGCAAGCCGGGGTCATGCACAGGGAATCAGGCAGAAGCAAAGTCCTTACAGCAAGACAAGGGTCAAACACAAGCAGATAGGCAGATGGATGGTCAGAGGTACAAGCCAAGGGATAATCAAGGAGAGTAGGTAGCAAGTCAGAACAATCCGGGTCACAACAGGAATGAAGCATGGATACAGGGTTCCGGAACGCAGGAGTGCCGACAATAATCTAGCACTTGAGTCAGGCAGACATAGTCCTTTTATAGCCCAGATGAAGTTCCCTTCTGTCACGTTGTGCGCAAAAATGTTAAAAAAGTGTCCCGTGATGTACATCCATGGTCAATCACGGCGCCCGACGGACCAGAGAAATAGACACAAACCTAAACACGCCACCTAGTTGGGAGGGCTCACGCCGACTGCTGTCCCTTCGCTTTGACAGGTGTTATATTGTCAAGGGCAGGGCCACCCAGTGATGTAACCAGGTTACTCCACTCCCTTCTGATGTCACATGCCAGCACATGATATCAGAGGGGGCGGGGCCACCGGGTTATGTATCCAGTTGGCCCCGCCCTTGCCTAGAAATTAACTGTCAAAGCGCACGGAGCGCATACAGCGGGAGCCCTCCCATCGAGAGGGGGCATTTACATTATGCACTATTTTTGCGTTAGTTGGGTACTGTGATTGACCATGAATGTACATTAGTAATTGTATTTTCTAAGTATATATATTTTTTACTACGCCACAGACCAGGGCACCCTCATACATAGAAAATACAATTATTAATGTTGGATTCTTTTCATTCTATACAATAATGTATTGCATTTGAGGAATTAATATTATGGTAACAACCATGCTCACGTGGCAGCTGACAGCTGAATAAAAAAAATAAAAAAATGCAGCAAAAAAAATGCATGGGGTTCCCCCCAGGTCCATACCAGGCCCTTCAGGTCTAGTATGTATTCGGAGGGGAGCCCCCCACACCAAATTTAAAAAAAAAAGGACATGGGGTCCCTTCAGGTCTGGTATGGATTTTAAGGGGAACCCCGCATCATTTAAAAAAAAATGGCGTGGGGGCCCTCCCCAAAATCCATATCAGACCCTTATCCAAGCATGCAGCCTGGCAGGTAAGGATAGGGGGAGGACAAGCGAGCATCCCCCCTGAACCATACCATGCCCTCAACATGGGGAGGGCGCTTTGGGGCCCCCCAATGCACCTTGTGCCCATGTTGATGGGGACAAGGGCCTCTTCCCAACAACCCTGGGCAGTGGTTGTCAGAGTCTGCGGACGGCTTATCAGAATGAGAAAGCCCCCTCCAACAAGGGGGCCCCCAGATCCCGCCCCCCTATGTGAATGAGTATGGGGTACATTGTACCCCTCCCCATTCACCAAAAAAGCTGTGAAATGTAAAAAAAAAACAAGAGCCGGTTTTTGTCCATTATTGTAAAATATCTCTCAGGTGTCTTCTCTCCCGCCGCCATCTTCTCCTGTTTCTCTGTTCTTCCTCGCCGCCATCTTCTGTCGCCGTCTTCTGTTGCTGCCATCTTCTCCTGCCACTGTCTCTCTCGCCGCCTTCTACTGGAATCTGGGGACCCCCTTGTTAAAGGGGGCTTCCAGATTATCATAAACCATCGGCTAGGGTTGTCAGGAAGAGGTGCTTTGGGGGGTACCAAAATTACTTTTTTTCTTTAGAAATGTCATGTTGCTCAGGCACTGTTCTAAACATTGCACAGATGTGCCAATTTACAGGCAGACTAAGGGGACCCCCCAGGCACGATATTTAAAGGAATATTTAAAAAAAAAATTTCACTTTAATTATTATTAAAATCAGTGCTCCTTTAAAAACGATTGTTTGAAAAAATGTTTTTTCTATTGAGACATGTCCCCTAGGGCAGTACCCAGGTCCCCATACACTTTTTACGGCAATGAACTTGCATACAAGCTTTAAATGGAGGAATTTGGAATTTGCAGGTTTGAGACCGATTGATGGCCACTGTTACTGCATATGTGAGCTGACAGGCATCTTCCCCCGGCAATAGCGCTCAGTTCTGTTTGCATGCGCGCCCAGTTTTGAGAGTTGAACACTGCTGGAGCACATTTTGGCGCTATATTAAATTACCCCCATGATGTAGTGTTTATTTGATGAAATAGGTATATTTGTGCTCTGTACCAACTTTATGCTACCATTATATTCCATGGATTTTCCCTAACTAGTTTCTTTCCCTGTTGTGCTAGAAGTTCCATGCTAAATATCTATCGCTTTCATTTTACATTACAACATAAATTTCATTTTATCTTTTCCTTCCATGGGTTTTTGTCAGCTTGTTATAAATAAATTGGGGACATTTCTTAGAATTGGACGCAAAGGTCTAGCAAACTGTAAATTTCATAAACAAACAGCTGTTGGGAATATGTGGTAATAGCTGCCATTAAAATCCATTAGCAATCTCAATGAGTTCCTTGAATATATGCATCATTTATTCAGCACTTCCATGAGTTTTTAGAGAAAGAAGATTAATAAAATATGATAGTCTTACTTCCTGAAGCCATTACGTAGTCTTTTTTATTCAAAGTAGATGTTTGTTGGATTATGGGTAGAGATATGCACAAACATAGGAGTAACAGAAAGCAACTAGGTAATAAAAAGTTTTTAGTTTCACAAAGATCAGCTAAGGAAAAATTGAGTAGGAATAGTAAGTAAGAATTCTATGGTGTGCTACTGTAAGAAATGTATATATATATTTAATATAAAGATAGATCATTTGTGCATACATTGTACTATACTCTATAAATTTGTAATCCACAAGCCAGTAGCCAGTGGTTATGTTAGATCTTTTTATGGTAAAGAAAAAATACCTTGGTGTTTGCCCAGACTTTCTAAAGCTATTTTTTGGGAATTCATGACCATAATCTTGCATTGAAATATTGCTTGAGTGCCCCCACTCTGGATGAATGAGCACAGGGGGCACCTTTGGACAGCAGCATTGTCAGTCAGGGGGGAGTGTTATATGTATTATCAGATTTAAATACACAAACAATTTGTAGCTAATACTTTGTAAGCAGTTACAGCAACAATTTTTCTTCCTTTTGGGATAAAGGTTTTACATAAATAAATACAAGCTGATCATTGTAGGCGTCCCTGCTAGTGTTAAATGATTTGTCTCCTATCTGCAACTGATACATTCTGGTGGATAGCTTGTTTTTCTTTACAAAGTCAACAGTTTTACTGGCCATATCACAAGATGAAAACAGAAGAAAGTAAGACTAAAAAAAGAAAATTAATGCAGCCATCACATTAAAAAAATGGTAAGACAAAGTGAACTATTTCATTTCTATCAGTAGGAGCATATTCCAGAATAAGCTCTAATATATATGGAACATTGAAGTCCACACATTTTGTAAATTGTGATACTACAGTAGTCATTTGTTTACTCACATGTGGCTGTGGGTGCTACTATGTGTGGAAAACAAAACTTAACATCTGGAAACGTATAAAAGATCACATATCTGATATTCATTGTGGATTATTAGAAAAACCCATCCCCAAACATTTTGCAACTCACCACAAATACAAAGTAGATACATTACAATTTCAAGCCCTGACGAGAGTCCATCCCCATATTCAGGGAGAATACTTTAATAATAAGATCCTACAAGTTGAGCCACAATGGATTTTTACCCTTAAAGCTACTCAATATCCCTGGTTAAATTATGCCATTAGCTTTGCTTGCTTCCTCTAAAAATGGGGTTAATTAGTCCACAGAATCTCTTTCTTCCATTCAAACCTCCCCATCATGGGCAAGACCAAAGAGCTGTCAAAAAACATCAGGGACAAGAATGTAGATCTGCACAAGGCTGGAATGGACTACAAAACCATCTGCAAGAAGCTGGGTGAGAAGGACACAACTGTTGGAGTGATTATTCACAAATGGAAGAAATACAAAAAAAGATCAATCACCCTCGGTCTGGAACTCCATACAAGTTTTCACCTCATAGGGTAAGGATCATCATAAGAAAACTGAGGGATCAGCCCAGAACTGCACGGAAAGAGATTGTGAATGATCTCTAGGCAGTTGAGACCACAAGCCACCAAACAAACCTTTGGTAACACAATAAGCCGCCATTAATTGAAATCCTGCAGCACCTGCAAGATCCCCCTCATCAAGAAGTCACATGTACCGGCCCATCTGAAGTTTGCCAATGAACATCTAAATGATTTAGAGAAGGATTGGGAGAAGTTCTGTGGTCAGATGAGATCAAAATTGAACTCTTTGGCATTAACTCAACTCAACGTGTTTGGAGGAAGAAAAATGCTGAGTGCGACCCTAAGAACACCATCCCTACAGTCAAGCACGGAGGTGGAAACATTATACTTTTGGGCTGTATTTCAGCTAAAGGTACAGACGGACTTTGCCGCATTGAGGGGCTAATGGAGAGGGCCATGTATTGTAAAATTTTGGATGAGAACCTTCTTCCCTCGGCCAGAACACTGAAAATAGGTTGTGGATGGGTCTTCCAGCATGACAATGACCCAAAGCATATTGCCAAGGCAACAAAGGATTGGCTCAAGAAGAAGCACTTTTATGGTCATGGAGTGGCCTAGCCAGTCTCCAGATCTTAATCCTATAGAAAATGTATGGGGGGAGCTGAAACTTTGAGTTGCCAAGTGACAGCCAAGAAACCTTAAGGATTTAAAGAAGATCTGTAAAGAAGAGTGGACCAAAATCCTTACTGAGATGTGTGCAAACCTGGTAACCAACTACAAGAAACGTCTTACCTCTGTGCTTGCCAACAAGGGTTTCTCCACCAAGTACTAAGTAATTTTTACCATTTTTAGTACATTTTGTTTTGGATTTTTTGTTGCTATTCTGTCTTTATTATTTAAAATACACATTTGATAAAAATGATGGACCCTAATTAATTAATTTCATTGTAAGTGGGCAAACTGTATATACAGTATCTCAAAAAAGGGAGTACACCCCTCACATTTTTGCTAATATTTTATTATATCTTTTCATGTGACAACACTGAAAATATGACACTTTGCTACAATGTAAAGTAGAGAGTGTACAGCTTATATAACAGTGTAAATTTGCTGTCCTCTCAAAATAACACAAAGCCATTAATGTCTAAATTGCTGGCAACAAAAGTGAGTACACCCCTATATCAAAATGTCCAAATTGGGCCCAAAGTGTCAAAATTTTGTGTGACCACCATTATTTTCCAGCACTGCCTTAACCCTCTTGGGCATGGAGTTCCCCAGAGCTTCACAGGTTGTCTTCTTCCACTCCTGCCTAACAACATCACAGAGCTGGTGGATGTTAGAGACCTTGCGCTCCTCCACCTTCCATTTGAGGATGCTCCACAGATGCTCAATAGGGTTTAGGTCTGGAGACATGCTTGGCCAGTCCATCAACTTTAACTTAAGAATCTTTAGCAAGGCAGTGGTCGTCTTGGAGGTAACAACAGCAACAAAAAGCCACAATAAAAAGCGCTGAATGGAAACTCCTGTGGGTGGGGAGCAGTGGGTCATTAGATGATCACAGAACAAACTCTGGAGAAGTCAGTGCATTGAAGCAAGACATTATTTTATTAAAACATAGATAAAAATAGTAATGCCAACAAGCTGTGAGATCCTCCCAAAATTGGAATGCTAGATGACCAAAAAAACACTACACAGTACCTTTACTCCTAGTGACCTGCAATGGAAAGCAGTGCTGCGATGGTATGCCATGCTCCTGTATAAGCCACTCAATCACCGTCATGAAGAGGAGAGGGATGGATCAATGACCGGATGGATGGGAACTCCTGCCGGGCTGGTAAGTTGATGGTATGTGGTGAGACACCTGTGATGAAAAAGGGAGCAGATCCGTTGCTGGGTAAGCCTCTAGCATGGATCAGCAGGTGGAAAACAACCTGGGTGTGACGTCATCCACTCAGAAAGCTGAAATCCAAAGTGAGGCCTGGTGTAGGGGAAGTGGATTTGGACTGCAAACCAAGATGAAGGCTGTAGTCTTGACTATGCATATCAGGCGTGGCCCTTCTTCAGGTCATGTGACTATAGCAGCCAGTGAAGGTTTATATAGGGACAGGCCATGGGAGGTATCCGTTTTTAAAGGAATATGATGTAGGTCATAAACCAGCAGGAAAACCCATGGGGCTAAGACCCAGGCAGAGTCAAAAATGGAGGACACCGTCCGGCGGACATCCAACAGGAAAAGCCCCCAACCCCAAAAAAACACCCAAAATATCAAACACAAAGAAATAAAACATCAGACAACCTATAAATGTATATACAGTATCGCATAAAAGTGAGTACACCCCTCACATTTTTGTAAATATTTTATTATATCTTTCATGTGACAACACTGAAAATATGACACTTTGCTACAATGTAAAGTAGTGAGTGTACAGCTTACAGTCTACAGTTGTCTTTTTTTCTCTTTTCTTTTGTTGTCACTTGGTTAGATTGTTGAATTTTGTTTCATCAAAAAATAAATGATTTTCTGTGTTGTGGTGATATATATGGCATGTGTAGTTTTCACACATATTTGTAGAATACTTAATGTGTATTTTTTGATATTATCGTAGTGATCATTCTATGGGGGGGATCCGAGGTCCTGAGGAAGCGGGTTTTCCTGCGAAGTGTGTTGACCTACACCTAACGGTCTCTAGGGACTCTATTCTAGTGTAGTCCCTACACTACTCACAATTTAACTGGCATCAAAGTCACACATTTTTAAAGATTTGATATATGTTTAACACGTATGAATAAAGATGTATGATTATTTTTAACAATGATTTTTTTTTGTCTGTAAAACCATTGGAGATGATTTGTTATATTTTTTTGTTATTTTTATATATTTGCTATATATATTTGTTATATTCTTCAATGGTATTATATGTCATATTACACCACTCCCCTACTCCATTTTATTTACTAATATTGTACATTGGCAACATTGTACATTGTACATTGGTAAGCAACTCTGTAAGGCTGCAGTATTAGAGAGAGAGAGATGAGGCAGGTTTTACCTTGAAATAATCATTAGAGTGTATTATACAAGAGACAATAACCACATTAAGTTTTGAGTTCAGGAGCACCTGAATACTCTAACTTAGAGGAGCAAGGCAGGATTAACCCTACTCAAAGCATTAGAAACTTGACAGCTGTAGAAACATTGTGTGGCATCTTTACAGGGGCAGAGAACTATAAGCTGCAAACATTGAGGTGCCAAGCAAAATTTACCTCACAACAATTATTAGAAATGTGGCAAGGTTATGTCCAGCTTTGGAAATATTGTGTGGTACAGCAGCACCGAAATAGCCTTAAATTCTTTTTATCCTTATCGTACAGTACAAGACACAGGAAAAATATTCATAGACCTTGGGTTATAGGCTCTTACTTTCAGGTGACTGGACACTGGCAAAGCTTTGGAGGACATGCCTCAGGTGCACCTCCCCCTATAACCCTATCTCACTCCATGAATCTTCATTTTTTTGCTAGTGTCCTAGGGTGATGGACCCACACTCTATACTCTCGTGAGGAAACCATTCTTAGCGTAACTAGTTTATTATTTTATCTTCAGATTCTTCAATCAGCTCTTCAATAACCTCCTTCACTGCCTTCTAATACCATAAATAGAAGTAGTGCATTCAGATTGGTGCAATTCTGTAAAACCTTGGGAGTCGTACCTGGACCCCACTCTGTGGCCTGTAATGTTGCTTTGTGAACTGGATTCTGCATTGGCACTCACCTTGGCACTGCATGTAGTCAGTGACAGGGTGCTAAACAGGTCTAGGGCCATGGTCCATCCCTAACTCTGACAGGGGTATGTCCATCATGATGGACAAAGTCTGGACTTTATATACAGTTCAGTATCACATACAGTTAAGAAAGTGACACTCCTTATCTCTGACCATAAACACAGGGCTATGTTTGGAATGTATTCATATTACAGTGTACACTTTATATACTAGGATTTAGAGCCTTTCACCCTTTCACAGCAAGGACTTTGCATAACCATTGTGGACGTGCTTACTCTATATTTACCATCCTTCTCTGTGAGTCCCCCAAAGGGAATATCCTCACCCATAGATATGGCAAAAAACAGGTGGAAGGGAGTCACAACAAAACCACAGGTGAACATTTCCTCTGCTGAAGGTCAAGACTAGAGTTGAGCGGACACCTGGATGTTCGGGTTTGGCGGGTTCGGCCGAACTTCGTGAAAAAGTTAGAGTTCGACCCCGAACCTTGACCCGAACCCTGAACCCCATTGAAGTCAATGGTGACCCGAACTTTTGGGCACTAAAATGTCTCTAAAAAAGTCCTGGAAAGGGCTAGAGGGCTGCAAAAGGAAACAAAATGGGGGTAAGAGTAGGACAAGTACCCTGCAAACAAATGTGGATAGGGACATAACTTAAAATCACATCAAAAAAAAAATGGAGGAGGAGGTTGATGTGGAGTAGGAGGTTGAGGAGGCAGTGACCGTGGCGGTGTAGGTGGAAGTGGCGGTGGAGGAGGAGGAGGTAGCCAACCAGCAATGTAGACGCACTTTTTATTTTTGTGCAAGAAATGCACCGCTGGCCGCAAATGTAGTATTTAGAATATATATTTTTTTTTAAACCAGCAATGTAGACGCTCTTTTTATTTTTGTGCAAGAAATGCACCGCTGGCCGCAAATGTAGTATTTCAAATGTTTTTTTTTTTTAAAACCAGCAATGTAGATGCACTTTTTATTTTTGTGCGAGAAATGCACCGCTGGCCGCAAATGTAGTATTTCAAATATTTTTTTTTTTAAACCAGCAATGTAGACGCACTTTTTATTTTTATGCAAGAAATGCACCGCTGGCCGCAAATGTAGTAATTAGAATTTTTTTTTTTAAACCAGCAATGTAGACACACTTTTTATTTTTGTGCAAGAAATGCACCGCTTGCCGCAAATGTAGTATTTAGAATATATATATATTTTTAAACCAGCAATGTAGACGCACTTTTTATTTTTGTGCAAGAAATGCACCGCTGGCCGCAAATGTAGTATTTAGAATATTTTTTTTTTTTAAACCAGCAATGTAGACGCACTTTTTAATTTTGTGCAAGAAATGCCCTGCTGGCCGCAAA
>BLSH010396517.1:273767-297041 GCA_018402905.1 Glandirana rugosa
TTTCTACATGTCTATGCCAGTTTTGAGCGAGAACTAAATTATTTACTTATTTTAATGAAGGAAGATATAGATCAGATAAATATTAGAGTATTTCACTATACTTTATTTCGATAAAGTACATTACCAAAGGACATTCACAAAATCATTTACGAGAGATATTCATTACTATAATCAAAAGTGAATGTGTTTCCAGTGAAAGCACTCAGACAGGTAAACAGTACATTTCACATACTTACTTAATGGTAACACGTCCATTTTAGGTGTTCTTTTTGAGTCGTCACCTTCGTCGTGGTGGACACTCTGGAGATGCAGAAAAGAAGTCGTGTTTGAACAGTGCCACATGCTGCTTCCACTGCTGAGTTTTTCTTGTGGATTTTACCTGCACAATGGTAATTCATTCATACACTTTACATGACAAATGGACAGACTCACGAAAGTGACCTTTGTGTAAGTGAAAACTAATATCATTACTTATAGAGAGCATTTACTAAAACACTTACAGGAAACCATTACATGAAATAGCTTTATTTCATATCACTTTATGAGATTATAAATAGACTAGATATAGAAGGAAGTAATTTTATTCATTTATTAAATCAAGAGCGAGTTTTGACCGTATCTGTACATCTTTCACAATTAGAATTGCATTAAATTTTTCTCCGAAGCCAATTACATTATTATTATTATTATTATACAGGATGCCAACAGTTTACGCAGCGCTTTACAATATAAATGTGTCTATAAGGCAACATTTTCAACTTACTGCTTCGCCTAAAGACGTTTTAAAGGAGGTAACAGTTTTATTTTAAATAGTATTCATAGATACAGTATATTTCTATATTGCAAAATGACACTGGCTTTATCATTTTGCAGATATACAGTACACTCTATATACAGGTATATATGAGAGTTCTCCAAAAGGTTTCTGCAATTTTTTTAAACTTATTATTAAATATAAAAAAAGAAGACCCCTCGTATATACATTCTGGTGTACATAATGCAGTTGCAGAACCTCACAAGAGGCTCTGTTTCTCTGCTCATTTGGGGAAAGGTGACACAAGGGCAGATTTACTAAAACTGTTGCATACACAATCTGGTGCAGCTGTGCATAGAAACCAATCAGCTTGTAACTCCAACTTATTCAATTAAGCTTTGACAATTAGGCCCCTTTCACACTAGTGGAGCCCGTTTTCACAGGCTCTGCTGCTCAGCAGGGATCCATCCGTTTATCCCCGCTGAGCCGGCAGATGACAGGACAGTCTCTGCACTTAGTGCAGAGACTGACCTGTCACAGCTCCATTCTCCTCCACGGAGGATCGGAGGAACACGGACCATCTGTCCGTGTTCATCCGACCCGATCCGCCAGGCGGATGGTAAATAGGGTTTCCATCCGTCTGTTTTCGGACGATCGGAGCGTATCGGGTGTCAGCGGACATGTCAACGCTGACATCCGTCACTCCATAAAGGACAATGGAGCGTCCGTTCAGGTCCGCCTGAAAACTGAAAGGCGGACCCAAACGATCCGCTCATGTGAAAGAGCCCTAAAACTTGGAAGCTGATTGGTTACTATACACAGTTGCACCAGATTCTGTGTGGACCAGTTGTAGTAACCCCCCACCACCACCACCTCCTCTTGCCAACCGGGCGAATTTCAGCACTTCTCTCCTACGTGTAAAAATCATCATTTTTTTGCTAGAAAATTACTCAGAACCCCCAAAAATGATATATATATATTTATTGTTTCATGAATTAAAAAAAACAAAACAGTTAAGTTATCCCATATTATGTGAAAGATGATGTTATGCTGAGTAAACAGATACCCAACATGTCAATCTTTAAAATTGCGCACACTCGTGAAATGGTGCCAAACCTTGGTACTTAAAAATCTCCATAGGCGACACTTTAAACATTTTTTACAGGTTACCTGTTTAGAGTTACAGAGGAGGTCCTGGGCTAGAATTGTTGCTCTCGCTCTAACGCATGCGGCAATAACTCACATGTGTGATTTGAACGGCGTTTACATATGCAGGCGCGACTTACGTATGCGTTCGCTTCTGTGCATGAGCTTGCGGGGGTGCTTTAAATGTTTTTTATTTTTATTATTATTTATTTTACCTTTTTTTATTTTTACACTGTCTCTTTATTTTTTTATCACTTGTATTCCTATTACAAGGAATGTAAACATCTCTTGTAATGGGAATAGTGCGTGACAGGTACCCTTTATGGAGAGATGCGGGGTCTATAAGACCCCACATTTCTCTTCAAGGCTGGAAAGGCTGAGATCAGAAAAAAATGAACGATCCCAGCCTTTCCAGCCGAGTCCCGGGCATTGTTTACATCCAGTGACCCGAACGTGACGTCATGACGTCACGCCTGGACCTCCGAGGCGCATAGAGATGACTGGCGACCACCTGATCACCAGCCATCTGTCTGTTCAACTTCTGTCGGTGACGGATTAGTTCTCCCGGCCGCCAATGGCACAGACGGGCCCGGAGAAGCACTGGAGAAGCACCGGAGGGCGATGGGAGGGGGGACATCCCCTCCCGTTGCCCATAAGAACGATCAAGCGGCTGAACTGCCGCTATGATCATTGTTATGGTGCACAGAATTGCCAGCCAGAAAGAATGATATCTGGATGGTGCCTGCAGGTGCAGGCATCATTCAGATGTCAGTGATTTTAAAGGATAGGTTCACTTTTTAGAAAAAAATTATAATCTTGTGTAATCTTCAGGCCTAAAATGATTTTTTAAACATGTGCAAAAAAACACAAAAACGGCTCTGGCAGAGAAGGGGTTAAAGTCCACATCCCAACCCATAAGTACTTGCGTTCCCCATTCTTCCACACAGCTCTCTTCTACAGACTTAACCCCAGAAGCTCTGTGTCACGTGATATTCAAGCTTACAAAGGATTGATGATGTCACCCTACAGTGTCCAGGTCCGATATATAAGGGGGCAAAAGGGGCAATTTTCCCAGACCCCATTTTCTGCCAGAGGGGGTTCCAGACTTCCTTTAAAAAAAATGTAACTTATTTTCCCCCCTGAGACTTCAGTAGTATGTTCAATAAAGACATTTTCCAACCTTTGCCAAGCTCTGTCATGTCTCACTCCATGTCAACAGGCAGTTTTATTACATGATGAAGGGCTTGCTGATACCTTTCCAGGTGTTAATGTAGCTCTTAGAATATATTTGAGCATGATGGTCACTAGTTCGGGAGAAAGTTGTTCAGAAAATTGGACCTGATAAAGAAATATCTGAAAACCTTGATGACCCATGAAAGATTAAACAGTTTCATGAGTTAGTTAAATATTTTAAGTGCATAAGTGCAGGTGAAATACTTTTTGTAAATATTGTAGTGTGATGCCTAACTGTGATGTATGACTTGCCAGTTCCGATTACTTGTGTAATGCGTATTCTTGGCAGTCAATAAAATTGAGAAAAAAAAACAGACAAGTGTCTTCTTCGGAAATAAAATTGAGAAACCTAGCATTTTTTTTATAACAAATGCAGTTTGTCATTCTTTTCAGTTCACTTTTTTATTTGTCATATAATTTAGTTCTATGTTGAGGGGCTCTCAAAGTTGAAGAGCCCCAGGCCCTTCAAGGTCCAAACCCAGCACTGGGTGCTCAGGCTCTAGTACTATGTAATGGAAGGAGGTTGCATGTTCTCCCCTATACCCAACAGGATTTAGTATTTCACAGTGGCTTCGGAAGAGCAAGTTATGGTGAAAGATTCCAGCAACTAAGTTTAAGTGGTTTGGGGAATGGAATTTAAAGACTTATTACTTTGTCCTGAATATGCTAAGTGACAGGGTCTGTCAAATACTGTAGCTAGTTTCTTTGTAGAGTGGGTGCACAAAAAGAGTATTAAATGCCCATAAACTTAAAGTACAAAATGATTAAGAACTGATTTTAAAATTCACAAAAATGAGTTTACAATTAAATCTAGACATTGTATTTAAAGTGAATCTACCATAAAATAAAACATATAAAATGAATATACCCCTTGAAAAGAGTGAGCAAAAAGTAGCTGCAAAGACCTGCAAACTTATCAAGAAAACTGCTTCTGTGTTGCCAATAAAGTCTGAGGATTTGGGTCTACTCTATGCACAGTCCTCACTTTGTCCTTTATGGATATCCAAGAGTGCTGTGTGGACACCTCTGTATTAAAGTGAAATTCCAGGCTAACACTATCTAATCTTAAATCTGCTATCACCTCCTTCTACAATAAATACCCTGTAAAAGGAAGATGCTGGGCACTCCGATCCGGTCATGTGATTGGCTCCCAGTGGTGGCTACAGGGGAGAGAAGGGACAGCTGACAACAGATGCCTGTGGGTGACCTCATCACCCGGGAATTCCATCCATTGTTGGTGCTCTCTCTTCTCCCCTGAAGCCAGCCACTGGGGAGATCACATGACTAGACCAGAACACCCTGAGAATGGGTAATGGGGGAGATTAGCTAGTGGGGATCACTTTTCAGAGGAACAGATTCAGCATGGAGGTCAGTTTCTTTAAAATCTGGTGGTTTGCCAGGTTTATTATTGCAGGTTTGCAAGTTCAAAACACATAAAAAACAGAAAACAAAACCTCGCCATTCGGCGCTAAACTAAACAATCGGGTTCCTCTCTATACAGTGTGGGGCTGTCCCCAACATCCACAACACATAAGCACAGTGCAAACCTTGTTCATTGAATCCAAATTAGCACACAGAACTCACTCAGTTTTCTCCCTCTGAGATCCAGGATTGAGCTCTCCTCTGCTCTCTTCCTGGTCATTAAATGCAGGTAGAGAGGGGTTTCAGTGGACCAGAAAGTCCGGGCCGAAACCAGCTCTGCCACGGTGACCGGTAAATCCTGGGTCGGACTCCCGCTAGTCGCCTCAAAATGATCTCATGCGAGGTGACAAGTATCGCCTGTCCATTGTGGTGCCTCGCATAACGTTACATTAAGTATAAGCATCTTCCTTACACAAGGTAGTTAGAATAGGAGTCAGAAGGGGGATGGGAGCAGATTTAAGAGTAAATAGTTATAGCTGGAATTCCACTGTTGAGATATCTGCATTGTGGCTCTGTTAGTATTATATGTTTATGTTCAAACCAGGATTTAGTTATAGTAAATAAAAGCTTTGTTTTACCACTTTCCGCAGCTCATAGTATTTTTACTGCGAGCAGGCGGCAGCACATACATAAAATGGTAAAACAAGACTGCGCTGTCCACTGACAATTCAAACTTGAAACTTAAACAAATGACACTCTCCCAACTTATAATAAAATTGTGTGGTGAAAAAAATAATCAATCAAAAAATCGGTGTCCCAATGCAGATATAAATCGGTGCATGTATGATCCTAATAGCATGTGAATAGCATTAATAACAAAAAGCGCATCAGACTCTTCTCAAATTGGTGAATAAACACACATCACAGTAATGGCAGTGATGCTCAAATCCTCAACGTGTAAAAAGTAGCCTCTTACCGGACATCCATGATCTCTAATTTATAAGAGACCATATAGAGCATGGAATTAGCCAGAGACTCCTCACAGTAGATGGACCAGATCACAAAAGGGTGTGCTGGATCAGTTAAACGGTCTCCATAGATGTTACAATGCACTGTTTGAATCGGCTGTTTAAACTCACTCTAGTGATAGGATGTTGAAGGTATATATATATTATTATATAAGAAAAATATGTAAACAATCGGTATGGCACAAAAGTTCTATCATGAACTCGGCCAGGCAACGGAGTGACGTCTTAGCTCCTGTGTTACCCTAACATAGGGTGGCTAACATGGGTAACACAGGAGCTAAGACATCACTACATTGCCTGGCCGTGTTCATGATAGATAAAATATTTACAAAAATGTGAGGGGTGTGAGACTTTTGTGAGATACTCTATATATATATATATATATATATATATATATATATATATCATGGTTTGTAGACTCTATAACTTTCATACAGACTAAATAGTAAACTTTGATTTGGGTTATTGTTACGTAAGAAGTGTAGAATTCTACATATTGACCTAAATTTATGAAGAGAGATGATTTGTTTGGAAAATTTTTTAACAGAAACTAAGAAAAACGTGTTTTTTTAAAATTTCTGGTATTTTTGGTTTATATAGCAAAACAGTGGTTATTAAATATCACCAAAAGAACACTCTTTTTGCGTGAAAAAATGATAAAAATTACATTTGCCTACAGTGTTGCATGACCAATCAATTGCCAGTTAAAGCAGTGCAGTGCTGAATAGCAAAAAAAGGGATAAAACCTTCCGGTGGTCAAGTGGTTAAATCCAATAAAAGAGGGAGACAACATTGTTTTTGAGACTCCAGTGTGCTTTGTTAGTTGGAAAATATAGGTTGTAGGCAATACAGGCACTTTTTTAAGCTGCCATTCAGCTTGATGAAAATCTGACTTAGAACATCACAAAAACATTCTAGAAAAACTAAATTAATTAATTTGCTGATTAATTCAAATGCCAGTTACAATTGTAAGCATGTTTTCATCCAAAAGATACTGTTACACTTGTGCTAACTAACATATGATTTCATTTCACCCACCATATAGCCCCGGTTCACACTGCCTGCCGCAAATTGTCATGCGACTTGAGAGTTCAAAGTCGCACGATCACACCCCATTAGCGGCAATGAAGCCATTCTAATCAGTGCGACTCAAGTTTCTTCGACTTAGAAAAAGGTTCCTGCACTACTTTGGTGCGACTTCAACATGACTTGCATTGACTTTTGTTAACCACTTCCGGACTGCCCACCGCATATACACTGCGGCAGGGCGGCCCGGCTGTGCAAAATCATGTACCTGTACGTGATTTTGTGCACGCGGTGTAGGGGGCATGCAGGCGCTGCCGTAAGCCGCTCCCACTGTGATTGGACACAGCGGGAGCCAATCAGCAGGTCCGGCAGCCACCACAACCCGCCAATCGTTCAGAGGAGAGACGGAGCAGCAGTGTGCCTATGCAAACAAGGCAGACCACTGATCTGTCAGGGAGCAAAAGAGAGATCTTGTGCTTCAGCTAAGCTGAAACACGGATCTCTCTTTTCCTCCAGTGTATCCACTCCCCCACACAGTAAGCACCTCCCAGGGACACACTTAACCCTTTGATTGCCCCTGGTGTTAACCCCTTCCCTGCCAGTGTCATTTATACTATGACAGTGCATTTTTTTAGCACTGATCACTGTATTGGTGTCACTGATCCTCAAAAAGTGTCACTTGGTATCAGATTTGTCCGCCACAATGTCGCAGTCACGCTAAAAATCACTGATATTACTAGTAAAAACAATAAAAAAAATAAAAAGTCCCTAAATCTATCCTATAGTTTGTAGATGCTATAATGTTTGCTCAAACCAATCAATATATGCTTATTGGAATTTTTTTTTTTACCAAAAATATGTAACAGAATACATATTGGCCTAAACTGATAAGGAAATTAGATTTGTATTGGGAATGTTTTATAGAAGAAAGTAAAAAATATTGTCAGTCTTATATTTTTATAGCGTAGTATCATATCGCAAAAAATGGCCTGGTCAGGAAGAGGGTAAAACCTTCAGGGGCTGAAGTGGTTAAAGAAGTCGTATGCAAGCCACAATGAAGTCGCGCAGGGATGTCGGATTCAAAGTCACGAGACTTTGAAGTCGTGGCAGTGAACAAAGGCATACTGTATATTTTAATCAAAAGCCTTTAATGAATGTATAACATATTCAGTATTTACTGGATCTGTATGAAGCTGTTTTGTTTTTTGTTTTTTTATACGGTGAATATCATATGTAAAGTGGAGTTCTGGCCTAAATATGATTTTTAAGATAAAAATACTCCTATACTCATGCTCCGTGCAATGTAACAAAGGTATGCTGTAAACTATGTCCAGTTTTCTATTTGTGCAACATTGTTTTCTTACTTTGTGAAGTTCCTGCACAGTGCGGCCATCTCCAGTGTGGGCATCTGAAGACGCACTGTCCTTCTTCCTGGATTCCGTGCATGCTGGCTACCCAGCATGCACCTGCCAAGCATGCACCTGCCAATCTCGCGCAAGTGCAGTGCGGTGCAATCTTGGTCAACTTGACATGACAAGGCTCCAGTAACAATTAACATTGCCTTCTATGGATAATCTAGATCAGTCAAGCTAACCAAGATTTTCCATAGAAGCCAGTGTTAAGGCCTCATACACACAGGACGTTTTTTGACTGTTTTATAGCAGCTGTTTTTAGCTGCAGACGTTTTTTTTCTACAGTCCATAAACTCTCCATGATGTTATCCTATGTATTCATGCACACATAGGCTGTTATCAACTGTTTTTAGCAGTCACGTTTTTGAGCTGTAAAAAAAACCTCAAGACCAGTGAGTTCTGAGAGACATTTTTCAGCTGTAAAAACAAACATCGATCCCCAACATTTTTGGACGTTTCAGATCAATTGAGGGAAGAAAAAAAAATGCGGGCCCTTTAAAAACAAGAAAAAAAAACGCAAAAACGCCGGTCATGTAACGCTTATAACAGCTGAAAAAAAATCACTGATAAGTTACTGAAGTTTTTTGGACTTCTTTCTAACGTCCTGTGTGCACGAAGCCTAAATGTTAAGGGAGCAGTGCCATGTCAACATAGCCGTAGCTTGGAGCTTGTGGACGCTGATTCAAAAGTTGACCTGGCCCCCCCCCTCCACTACTACCCACCACTTCCACCGTGTGTGCAGATAACCCACCGCATGCCAAGATACTCAAAGTGGCTTAAGTTAAGTTTTGAGTTCTCAGAGTTCCTCCTTACATCAGAGGACAGGGATCACCGCTGGAGAATCAGAGGACAGGGATCACCGCTGGAGAATCAGAGGACAGGGATCACTGCTGGAGAATCAGAGGACAGGGATCACCGTTGGAGAATCAGAGGACAGGGATCACCACTGGAGAATCAGAGGACAGGGATCACCGCTGGAGAATCAGAGGACAAGGATCACCATTGGAGAATCAGAGGACAGGGATCACCGCTGGAGAATCAGAGGACAGGGATCACCACTGGAGAATCAGATGACAGGGATCACCGCTGGAGAATCAGAGGACAAGGATCACCGTTGGAGAATCAGAGAACAGGGATTACCACTGGAGAATCAGAAGACAGGGATCACCACTGGAGAATAAGAGGACAGGGATCACTGCTGGAGAATCAGAGGACAGGGATCACCACTGGAGAATCAGAGGACAGGGATCACTGCTGGAGAATCAGAGGACAGGGACCCCTGGAAGGTCACTTGGCAGAGCTCCTTTCCCATCCCAGCACTGTATAGGTGTATCTGGCTTTTATGTTGCCGTTCTGACCTGTGAAATTCTCTGGTCAAAACGGCAGGGTAGTTGCAGTAGGCAGATACACCCTGTGCAGATCGTGTGGAGGAGGAGCAGTATAGAGTGCTGTAATGAGAAAGGAGCTCAGCAGCCAGGCATAGCATTCAGGGTGGAGGGGGTGGTCAGGGGACTTTGGGTTGGCACAACTTAGATCTGGAGGGGGCAAAGCCATGTGACAAAAAATCTGGAACCTGCAGCCCCTCAGGGGCCCCTCAGAAGGTGTTAAGGGATTTGGTTTAGCGATTTCTGAAGGTTTCTCTGTCAGTGTTGGCAGGTGTACAGGCTACAGGATGGCACTCTCCTCCTCTTGCCTCACTGAGCTTGGTTACCATTCCATGTTTCCAGCATAGACACTTCCCCATCCTGGGCTGTTCTCACCCCGTGCTCCTCTCCATTCAGGAAATGGCTCACAGCTTCTCCCCAGCCAATGAGAACAGTGGAAGGCAAAATGGAAGCCCAGTACTGGAGCGTGGCTGTGGGGCCGTAGGGCAGATCGGAGCTGGACTTTGTGGAGGATATGATAATAATATGGCAGGAAGGCTGCAGGGGCCCCCTGGAGCTAGGGGCGGGGTTGCGATTGTGATCCCTGCAACCCCTTACGCTACGCCCATGCATGTCAAGCTGACCAAGATTTTCCAGGAGCCAATGCAAAGTAGGAAATGATGCAAAATGAGGAAGTGAAATTAGATATAGGCAAATCAGGTAAGTGAACAGAAAATAAATATAAATTGCCAATTCATTTTTAGGATGCACATTAGTGCTGCATGATGAGGAGTGAAAAATGTGGGCGGGTCTCTGCTTTAAGCTAATAAAAACTGCTTTATAGACCTTAAAACATAATTAATAAAATAAAAGACCACTTATACCTAATAATTATGTAGCAGAGTAAATAGAATATTTACACATGTCTTAACCACAGAGGAGCTTACAATCTAACATCCCATTCTAACGCACATTTATACATATTTTGATCAAAAACGACCTAACCTATCAATATCTTTGTAATAGATCAGTAACATTTGAGATCAAGTCTATGTTCAGAGATGACAAGTGGCATGGATCTAAAAATGATTGTATAGACAGAGCTGTAAATGATATGTCAATGAACTGGTAAAGACAAGGTTAAACAAGACACATGAGACGGCCATAGAAAGTGTTAAATCTCCTTGAGATTGTTTTATCTCTGCTGTTTTTGGAGAAGTTACCAGTTCATTTGCTGTCGTGGTACTGCTGAGACAAGAGACAGTTCAATAAATCAAGGCGAGCTTGATGGATTCTACAACTCAGTGAAATGAATGCTTGGAAGAGGGGAGAAATCTCTCAGTATTCCCACTTTGACAAAGGGTATGCAAAGAGCCTGAATGGATGAATGGTTGATTAATTTTGCCAGAAATGTTCTCGACAGCAGGAAATGTGTTTCTGCATTACGGTGTTTGCATGGGAGTTATTCTGTAAGATATGAATGATGGCTTCTAAATGTACACCTGGGGGTAAGATGCTGAAAAATACAGCTCTTGGTCAGATTAACCAGCATTCTCTGCATAATGTGCCATACATTTAATAAGGTGCACTAAAGCCTTCAGGTCGTTTCATAATATTTATACTTGTCATCCCTTGTTACTTTGCTGCTGCTAAATTCAGGCTTCATTTGTATGTGAATGAAAACCGCCTTGACAGCAGTTTTCAATCATACCGATAATATAAAATCCTTTTTTGGTATTTAATTAGGTGAAATATTTCCATTTCACTAAACAAATGTCCAAATATATTTAAATAAAATATATGTAAAGTACACATTGCCTTTGTAAATGACATGTCATTAAAGAACAATTGCAGGCCAGGCAACAAGTGAAAGTATTCAGCAAACCACTGATGCTATTCAGTAAATACTGCAACTGTGCTAAAGTCAGGGCATTTATTCCGTTTGATTTAATTCCTATAAAGCCTTGTACACACACCGATTATCGTACAACTGCACGTCCAATTTATGTCCAAATTGTCTGTCCTTGGTTTTGTCTAGCGTACTGATGGTAGTCAAGTAATCGTCCAACAAAGCTGAATGTAGTGATGTGTTACGAGCGTATAAAGAGGAAGTTCAGGTGAATGTGATTTGGGAATTACGGACACAGGTTTCCTGGATTCCGAGTATGCGTGTTTGTACTTACAACTTTTGTTGGTCCAACTTCTGTACAGCCGAAAATTGGTCAACGCCTTGTAGGCAGACAAAAGTTTTCTAGTCTTCACTAGTCTTCCAACTTCTTTTGGATGATAATTGGAAATTGGCTGTTGAATCGTGCGGGCTAACAGTCGGATTATCGAACAACAGGCTGTCATACTACCTTGTTGGTCGATAATTGTACCGTGTGTACAGGCCTTAACTTGTTGCAAAATAAGCACACACATCTCAATAGGAGGCATCTTAGGGCAGTAAGACTGTACTTCCTGGAGCCTGTTCTGTGTAACATTATTTCTTTCTCTGCATCCTCCTACACCAATCACATTTAAAACCCAACTCTATGGGATTGTACACCCCATTAACACCCAGGTGGACCGCGATGAGGGGAAATAACAAACGGGGAAGGGAATGTGGGAGAGCAGGTCAAAAGATCCAGAAGGAAGGCTGAGGAGAATCCAGAGGTGAGTCCAGCTGACAGACCAGAGGTAAATGCTGATTACACCCAGTAACAGGAGAGGATATAAGTAAAAGGTTACACTTGTTTGCTAGATGTTTCCTGCCAAAGGATTTGTCACCAATCCAGTGCTCAGCAGCTGAGATAAATCTTCCTAGCAACAGCAGGCAGCTTCTCATCTCAAACACAAAACAGAAAGAACCAGCAAAGCAGCCATAGAGAGACCTGTACTTAAAGTGGAGTTCTACCCAAAAGTGGAACATCCACTAATTTGTCTCCTCCTCCCCTCCGGTGCAACATTTGGCACCTTTCGGGGGGGGGGGGGCTGGATACCTGTACCCTGTTCCTACTTCTGGGAGACCGGCCATGGTGAACTACGTCACCAGCCACTGGGCCAGTAGGAGAGCGTCGTGCGCATACGCAGTAGGGACTCGGCCGTGAAGCCGCAATGCTTCACAGCCGGGTTCTCTGATCAGCAATGGCAGTGGCAGCTGCGACATCAGCGGCGGTGCCGTCATCACTGGACTCCAGAACAGGTAATTGTCCTATTATTAAAAGTCAGCAGCTACAGTATGTGTAGCTAGTGGTTTTTAATTTTTGGAGAGGTGGACGAACCTCCGCTTTAACGATCATCATAGCCCTCTATTAAGAGTAACATTTATTTATAAAACAAATGGGTGTTAGGGGTGACAACCCCATGGGGCCACTCCTCTATTTTATTCTTTCATGGCCCTGACAGGAAATGTATACATCATCCTTTGCAGTGGGGCAGAGAGCAGAGAGTTGGGTAACAAGTCTCCTAGATCTAAATGAGCAATTAACCCTTGCAATGGGTGCAGATAGTCTCCACAGCATTTTCTCCCCTACGCTCCAGTGGCCCAAGGTCCTGATGTAGTCAAGACCAATTCAGGGTCGATAACTCTGTACTGGACGTGATGATACAGAGGGACAGTGCACCATTGGAGCATGTGTCGGAGGAGCATCAGGTGTGTTAAATTGCTTCTCCTCTCCCCTAGATTAAATGAGCAGGTAGCCCATACAGTGCAGACCCAGCCCCACTGCAAGAGATCATTTACAAATTTCCCAAAAGTTGGGTTCTAAATGACCAGTGTAAGTCTAAACCTGATTGGAAGCTATGAGAAACATTTTAGTGATGGATTTTTCTACAGTACAGCTTGACTGGACCTCGCTAATTAAAGGAGGTCTATATGCGTTTTGCAGTGTTATAAGTGGAACTGCTCCCACTGGCTGTACACTCCAAATCCGTAGCTCTCAGCAGCTCTCAGTGTGGTGTCAATCATATAGGAGGCAAGAGGAAAGAACTGTAATGCAAACTGCTAATAAATCATATTTATTTCCATATAAAAATCCACCCACATTTCAGAAGTAAAACATGGCCATTTCACAATACAATCCTTGGCATCCACAACTCCACCTAGTCCCAACGTGATTATGTCACCACCCACCTCATGCGTAGCACCCAATGGGCATTCCTAAAGGTTAAGGCCTGAACCTTTGAGAAGGCCTATTGGGCGCTACACGTGACACGGGTGATGACGTAATCACGCTGGGACTAGGTGGAGCTGTGTATGCCAAGGATTGTATTGTGAAATGGCCGTGTTTTACTTCTGAAATGTGAGTGGATTTTTATATGGAAATATATGTTTTATTAGCGATTTGGTTCTTTCCTCTTGCCTCCTATATGATTGACACAATGCTGAGAGCTGCTGAGAGCAACGGATTTGGAGTGTACAGCCAGTGGGCGCAGTTCCACTTATAACATTGCAAAGCGCATATAGACCTCATTTAATTAGTGAGGTCCAGTCTAGCATGTGAGAAGACACCCATAGGTGGGGTGAAGCTTTTGGTGTATGGGACTGCACACTTGTTTTCACTGACATCATTTATTTATGGACTGTATATATATTTAAGAAAAGATGGACTCATGTAAATTTATATATTATATACAGATGACTTTCACACTGCTTTTAGATATTGATTTATGAAATATAATTTGAATGCACTTTATTTAAGGAGAGCGCTGCACTTTTTTGTGAATATAATAGCATGCAGTGCCAAGCTGCAGCAAGCAAGGCTAGCAGACTATTAGCATGCATTTACTCAAGAGATAAACTATAATTCTACCACTTTACAAAACTCTAGTTCGACTACATCTTATGTATGTTGTTCAGTTTTGATTACCAGTCCTTAGGAAGGATGTCCTTGAATTGGAGAGAGTCCAGAGAAGGGCAACAAAGCTAATAAGCAGGCTGGAGGACCTTAGTTGTGAGGGAAGAAAAAAATATCTTGTGCTATTGCCATGAAAGAGTTTGAGGCTCTCTTCTTCATCTCTGCTTCAATGTACAGGTTAGCTACAATTGGAGATGCAGGTCATTTCAAACATGAACATGCTTGGTCTGGCTTGAGTCTTGGTCTTGTTTTAGAGTTTTATTTTGTTTTAGATGTTTCCTTGCAGTCTCAATAGCCTCTTCAGTTTATATAAAACTGAAAAGGGGAGCAATATCATAGGAAACCATTGTTTCTTCTGGCTCTAACTTTAATCCACTTACTTTGTTAACAAATTCTTTAGAGTTCTGAATTTGGGGTATTATGTTGATAACTAAGGGGGATGAGATAGAAGTCACATCCCTTAGCCATCCAAAGATGGTTAGAATCTCGGCCAGGCCAGCAGGGACCAGCCGAGATTTGAACCATCTATGATAGGATGATTGTACTCAAATCTATCCATTGACTGACTTGGGTACAACCAGCATGTTGGATTTCTAGCATGCAAATATTACCAGCATTGTTGCAGGAAAGAAAATCGCATCATCTATGGCCTGCCTTAGTAATGTTATATGTGACAGAGCTGATGCTGCCAACACTTGTTCCAAGAGGGCACCTACCTTATGTACCTTAGGGAGTCTGTATAGGCATGCTGTAGCTTTCCTGGGATAAAGGTGGTGGTACATTGTCTTATCGACAGCTTTTACCTTATCTATCTGTTGTAAACCATCCTTCTCTTTTTTTCTTGCAAAAACTATGAGGGTTCCTCTTGGTTTCTCATAAGTGTTAGTAGCACTAAGAAGAGTGGTCACCTTAGAATGGCAATCAGATGAATTCATGACCATGGTGCATCTCCCCTTGTCTGTTGGCTGGATAGTAATACTTGGATCCCTACTAAAGAGCCTTCCTCTCCAGTGGAGTCAAGTTGAAAGTTGAAAGTTTGGCACCTGAGACAAGCTGACAAACTGTCAGTTTTTGGGATATCCACTTGATTTTACAAATGTTGTCTAGTATAAATGTGAAGTAACTGCCAGCACACAAGCCCTGATGAAGGGGCAGTTTTGAGCATCCAAAACACGTGGATTACAGTTTTTTGTTTTGTAAAAATAATATTCTTACTGAACTTAATTAAGCTATGTGGGGCTCTCACCCTTCCTATGTTGTATAGAGTGCTTCAGGGACCCTTTGCCATACCCTGGTTGACAGAGAGCTGACTCTAGAAATTTAATGCTGACTTCTAGCTTCAATGTACCCTGGGGTCCAGCGCTCCACCAACAAATACCTGAGATGCCATGGGAGGCTTTATTACTGTGCTACTGCATGAGACACAGGCACAGATGGGTTTGTTACTCTTGAGTACCGAAGAGCTGCTTATTTCTTTAGTTGCAAAGATGTTCCTATTGCATGGAGAGCAGTTCAAAAAGTGTTCATCATTTACATTTAGTGATTTTAGCGGCTGCTAAAAATGTATCCAATTTTAAATGCCATTTACTGTAATATTTTAGAATTGTATTAACAAGGGAGCTTTAGCTCTGTAACTCTTCACTGCTAAAGATGGTTAACCAGGTGACCACATTTGATGCATTTGGAATTGTTAATTGATTGGCCTAAATATGTGCAAGCAGTTTTTATCCAACCTGTGGAGAATTAGGCCCCTTTCACATGGGCTTGTCCGTTTGCGGACTCCGTCCTGCTCAGCAGGGATTGATCCGCTGATCCCCACCAGTTTCCTCTCACTGTGCAGAGACAGATCTGTCAGAGCCCCGCTGTCCTCTATGGAGATCGGATAAAGATGGATCCGCCTGTCCGTTTTCATCCGATCAGCTCCGATCTGATTCTACAGACGGGTGGAAAATAGTGTTTACATCCGTTTGGATTTCACTGACAAGATCAGATCGGAGAGCGGTGGATGTTAGCAGACATGTCACCACTGACATCCTCCGCTCCATAGGGCTGCATGGAGCGTCTGTTCAGGTATGCTTGAAAAACTGACAGTCAGACCTGAACGGAATGCCCGTGTGAAAGGGGCCTTACGCAGTTCATTAATTTTGATTATATGGATAAATACATTGTATAATACTTTGGAGATAAAACCTGCTTGAAGTTATTTAGAAAGTCTTGACTAGAAAATCTTACCTTCTTACTTTTTTAAAAACTAGGTTTTATTTTGTTTTATAAAATTCAGTACACAACATAAAACACTGAAAATTTCTGAGAAGTACAGGAGATAGGAATAAATCAGCTTAAATTGATACAGATTAAAGCGAATATATGGTCAAAATGTAAAATCGTTTATTTATTTCCACATTGTAATTCGATTATGTCTATCTTACTCCTATTGCTCTGAAGGACATTGAAGTTTGTAAACTTACTTTGTGAAGTTCCCCGGACCCCACACATGTACTTTCTTGAATTCACTATGTTTTGTGAGTAGACACTGCCGTGTCACACATTTTACAGAACCTGCAGTCTAAACTATAGAGGTGCTGAGAGAAATTTCACCATCTGTGTCAGATTGCAGAGATTTCTCTTCACTTCCTGTCCCATAGCTAAACAGGAAGTGAGAGGGAATCCCTGCAAATTAAGGGAATTCCCCCATGTCACTAGAACTAGTGTCCCCATTGGATGATTTCCCTGCTATTACTTTTCTGGTACAACCCAAAATTGGGGATTTTCTTTTACATTCACTTTCAATGATGATGGTAAACAGACCAAATAAAGCGGGTGAATCTCCCTAATGGGGTCACAGACATCAATAAAATCTGACAGATGGTCTAATCCTTCCCCACTCTATCCAAAATTGGAAAAAAAAGTTTTGCCTTTAGTTATACTTTAAAAAAGGAGATATCTGCAAGACATTTTTTTTAAGAATGCCTCCAGGTGTTTTCCCTCCCCTTTCCTTAAAGGAAAACTTAACAAGCATACTTTATTTCACATAAGGCATCCTTGGAAATCATACAGTTCATCTGTACAATTAACTAATTTCTGTTTAGAGGCTCTAATGTCAGCAGTGACAGGGTTTACAGTGTCTCCCAGATCATAATGTGTAATGTGTTGATCAGGGTTCTATATGCATTGCCTAGTATTATGCATATCTTCCTTAAAGTGTTACTAAACCCAGTGATATGAAAATAGTTAATCTGCGCCCCCCACAGTGCCCACAGCTTATAAATCTTCTTTTTGCATTAAAATATTGCCACTGTATACCTATTTGTATGATCTGTATACCACGGTCACATGAGAAACTGCAGGGTCTGCCTGAGTGCTGATTGTTCAGGTAGGCGGAGATTTCCACTATAGCCTGTATGCTCTATTGGAGGTGGATCATCCATCAATCAATATATGACATTCCACCCACTGTGTTCTTTTATAGTTATTGGGCATGGAGGAGGAGGGAGGGACTCGGCTGTCATTTAGGATCTTTATACACGCCCACATGTGTAATGTCAATATCATGTGACCTGACTAACTCAGTTCAACAAGGAAATATTCTCTACAGCAAACTGAGCATGTGCAGCAGTACTACCCTGACTGTGCCTTATCTGGCCTTGCCAAGAGAGACCCTGCAGGGAGGGGAGGATCTGTGCATACAGGATCAAAGAGCCTCTTTACATAATACAGAGGATTAACTCCCTAAGTTCCACAGTGAGTATAACAAGCATGCTATTCTGCATAAACAGACAGATTTTACTGTTGCGGGTTTAGTAACACTTTAAGTAGCGAGATGTTACTATCTCCTGCATCAATGATGTTTACCAGGCATGGATGACCTCCATCTGTGCAAGCAATGGCCCTACAGGGGTTTCAGCATCATCAGAGTTAATCACTCTAAAGCCTTGTACACACAATGAAAATATTGGGTGTATAATCGTCCGTTTTTTATTTGCATGCTAATCTCACATCAAAAATGAATAGGTTACTAAAGTTAGGAATATTTTTGTTGAACAGAATAGAACTTTGGAAGTGATGTAATGTATTGTATTGTATTATAATGTATTTTTTTTCTGAGCATGCGTGGTTTTAGTCACTCGATTTTTTTTGTACTAATACTATACTAATCACACAAAAAATCATTCTTAAGAGAAAAAAATGTTGTGCTTGTCCCTTCACATATTTTTCCATGAACTGTTGTGATTGGCTCTCAAAAGCTGTATGCTAATGAATAGATTATCGGATGGTCGCTCTGCATGCATTTTTTTGTCCGATTTTCTCATCATGTGTCCCTTTGCAGCAAAAGATCAGGACTGACCCATTACTATCTTGGTTTTTCTTGTTTGTAACCATTTTGTCCATGCACAACTGTCAGAGGCATTTGGAGGCATAAGCGTTTAGGGGCAGTAGACAGCCTTCCAGGAGCAGTAAAAATGAGCTGTAAAAACGAAAAACTGCAAAAACGCGCCTAAACGCGTCAAGCCGTGTTTGGCCATGTTTGACTTTTTAGGCGTTTTTACATTAAAGGGAGTGTTTTTAATGACAAAATGTCCAAAAATGCTAATGTGGGAAAACGCGGAAAAAACGCAGAAAAAACATGACTAATGTAAAAACGTGGCTAAACAGACATTTTTAGTGCTGCTGTAGCACTGACGTTTTTAAAACGTCCTATGTGCATGAGGCCCAAAAAAAACAAAACAATATACTATGCAATGTTTTAGGATAGCTGCATTGTATAATAGTGAACAACTGCAACGCTGGGACATACTGTTAAAGCATATGTAAATACAATATCGATTTTTCAATATGTGCATCATTTTTGTGAATTGGTTGATACGTTTTTTTAGCTGGAGATCCTGCCAATAACAGTACTATAAGTCAATGATTGCCACTGCCTTGCAAATAGCATCAGGGTTGTTAGCCTGTCATGCCAGCTTGTTCAGTTGGCCTTTGGTTTGCTAGTGGGTCCTGATAGGCAGCCCAACAGCTAACTAAAGGAGAGCACATGGCAGGCTGACAACACGGCTGCGAATTGTGGGTAGCGCTGTCAGTCTGTAACAGGATGTGCTGTTACTGGCAGGATCTTGGGTAAAAAACTGCAACAGATTTAGAAGAATATAATAGACATGTGCAGAACTAAAAAAAATTGTTTTGCTTCGATACGTTTTTTAGATACATTTGTTTAGTTAAATTTGTTTAATCCATTTAATTCATTTTCGGAATTCAGTTTGTTTATTAGTATTCAAAACAATTTGAATTTTCGGAATTCAAATTCGTATCAATTCAAATAGTTTTCAAATGAAATTTTGAAAAGTTTTCAAATTCAAAGAGTTTTTTCCAATTTTCAAAGAGAATAAAATAGAATTGAAAATAAAGGAATACAATAGAAAAAATAGAATAGAATAGAAAAGAATATAACAGAAAATTAAAGAATAGAATATAATAGAGTAAAACAGAAAAAATAGAATAGAAATTAAAAGAAAAAAATAGAATGAAATAGACTAGAATATAAACAAATAGAATAAAAAAAGAATAGAACAAAATAGAAAGAATATAACCATCTTCTGAAATTTGAATAGAAAAGAATATAATTCAAAAAACAATAGAATATGATAGAAATAATATAACCATTTTCCAAAATTAAAATAGAATTCAATTTTAATTTGAAAAGAATAGATTAGAATAGAATAGATAATAACAGAATATTATAGAAAAAACACAGAATAGAAAAGAATAAAATGGAATAGAAAGAATATAGCAATCTTCCTATTCTAATCTATTCTTTTATATTCTATTCAAATTGATTCTATTTGAATTATGGGAAATGGATATATTCTGTTCTATTCTATTGTTTTTTGAATTCTATTCTTTTTCTCTTTTTTTATTATATTCTTTTCTATTCTATTATTTTATTTTCTATTCTATTTTATTCTATTCTATTCTTATCCATTCAAATTTTGGAAGATGGTTATAGTCTTTCTATTCTATTCTTTTGTTTTTTTTTTTTCTTTACTATTCTGTTATTTTCTATTCTATTCCAATCTATTCTTTTGTATTCTATTCAAATTTGAATTGATTCTATTTGGATTTTGGGAAATGGTTATATTCTTTCTAATTTACTCTATTCTATTGTTTTTTTTAATTATATTCTTTTCTATTGTATTATAGTCTATTATATTCTTTTTTTTCATTCTATCCTTTTCTTTTCCTATGTATTCAAACCGCATCCAATTTGCAAAAGTGTTAACCCAGCCTAAAAGTTATATTTCCTGGGAACCCGCCTCCAATTTGCAACAGTGTGAACCCAGCCTTAAAGATATATTTCCTTTTCAATATGCTTATTTCCTGGGATTCCACATCCAATTCGCAATAGTGTGAACCCAGCCTAAAAATTATATTTCCTGGGAAGCTGCATTCGATTTGCAATAGTCTGAACCCAGCCTAAAAGTTATATTTCCTCTTTAATCTGCATATTTCCTGGGAATTTGCATCCAATTTGCAATAGTGTGAACCCAGCCTTAAAGATATATTTCCTTTTCAATATGCTTATTTCCTGGGAATCCACATCCAATTTGCAATAGTGTGAACCCAGCCTAAAAGTTATATTTCCTGGGAAGCTGCATTTGATTTGCAACAGTGTGAACCCAGCCTAAAAGCTATATTTCCTTTTCAATCTGCAGTGCTTTAGTTCTCTCTAAAATTCAATGCAATATGGCAACTTGGAGGCGTTCCGTACGTAGTTACATAGTTAGTCTGATTGAAAAAAGGCACAAGTCCATCTAGTTCAACCAATAAAAAGGGGAAAACATACATTTTTTCAATCCTATTTGCACAATCCCATACCCAGTTGATCCAGAGGAAGGCAGTAAAAAACCCAGCAAAGCATAATCCAATTTACTCCAGTGGGAAAAAATTCCTTCCTGATCCCCTGAGAGGCAATCAGATTTTCCTTGGATCAACTTCACCTATAAATGTTAAGCCTCGTACACACGGGTCGACGGTCGTATACAACAGGTCGTACGAATGACTGTTGTATGCTAAATCGACCGTTAGTATACGCGATTAGAACAGTCGAACATACGACGGTCGTGCAACGGGAGTTGTATGAGCAAACTAGAAAACTTCGTAGTACCAACAAGCGGTCGTACGACCGTTGTACCGTGTGTACAGAGAAGTAGGTCCAACAAGTTGTATTGTGCAAAACACGCATGCTCAGAAGTCAGGAACGGCCGGACACAAATTACATGCACCTGAACTTTCTCTTTATACGTTCATAACATGTCACTACATTCGGCTTAGTCGTATGATCGTTTAATGCATGTCAGTACACGAGATACAACAGCCAACATACGATTTTGGCCGTTCGGTCGTACGACCGTTGTACCGTGTGTACGAGGCTTTAGTGTCAGGTTATATTGTGTACATAGAACATCCCCAAGAGATGTCACTTCCTGTTTGTGTGATTGGCTCACTGATTTTCCTTTATTTTCCCATAAGTTTGCACTAAGATACAAGTCAGATTTTAGGCATCCTCTGCAACAAAGAATTTCAGTCACATTTTCGACATCAGTGAACCAAATATGACCTTCACAAGAAGCAAAATTAGGCATTCAAAACAGAAATAAGTATGTATAGCACAGGGGTGGACAAGCCATAAAATAAATGAACTACATATAGAAAGATAGAGGAGTGAAGAAGATCATGTGGTCAACTAAGTCTTTTATTTTTTAACCCTTTTTGTCTAAGTATATACCTAGATTTGTCACAAGCGTGTATAATATAACTCACCGAATTGAATGCCTCACTGCCTTTGCTAGACGTCTTTCCAAGCATGAACTACACTTTAGGTAGAATAATACATTCTAAGATGATAGTCAAAAAGCACTTTATTGCCTGATCAATACTTGAACATTGTCTCTGTTGCACAAAGTGGCACTCAGCATTTGACTAAGGCCCCTTTCACACTGCCGCACGATTTTGAGGGCGCGATTTCCACTCGGTTTTGCTGTGATTTCAGGGAATGCCTGTGCAAACTTGAGGTCTATGGACCTCAACTCGCATGAAATTCAGACCAAAGTAGTGCAGGGACTACTGTGAAGTCGGCACGACTTGAAGTCGCCCATATATGAATGGTACTCATTGGAAATCATGGGGTATGACTTGTCATGCGACTTTGCATTCTAAAGTCGCAGGACAAGTCGCACGGGGGCCTAAAGCAGTGAAGAACAGGCAAGCACCCAGAAACTGTAAAATAACAAACGAGAGAATTCTAGAAATCACAAAAAAACAAAACAAAAAAGCAAAGATAAATGGTTCCATAGAATATGACCATGACCAAAATAATTGCAAAGAAGTATACTTAGGTTAACCACTTGCCGACCGCCAACCGCAGTTTGACGGCGACAAAGTGGTGCGATATCGCAAATCGCCGTTATATGGCGGCGGCTGCGAGATCGCGCAGTGTGAGCGTGCGCGCGCCGCCGGAGGCGCGCCCGCGGGCTCACTGTGTTCGGGGAGGGCCAGGGAGCGGGTGCAGCGGCTTTGATTGCCGCCGGCTACCCGCGATGCCCCCCGGAGTGAAAGAACGGAGGTCCGTGTAAGTAAACACGGACCTCCGTTCTGTGAGGGGGAAGGGCTGTGATCACAGCCTTCCTCTACACGGAAGCTGTGATCGCTTCCCTTCCCCAGCCAGGGCAGTCCCCCCACAGTTAGAACACGCCCAGGGAACACAGTTAACCCTTAGAGCGCCCCCTGCAGGTTAACCCCTTCACTGCCAATGGCATTTACACAGTAATCAGTGCATTTTTATAGCACTGATCGCTGTATAAATGCCAGTGGTCCCAAAAAAGTTTCAAAATGGCCCGACATGTCCGCCCCAATATCGCAGTACCACTAAAAATCGCAGATCACCGCCATTACTAATAAAAAAAAAAAAACCCAAAAATGAATTCTCATCATCCATAAACGCAGCCACTTTTGCGCAAACCAATCAATAAACGCCGATTGCGATTTTTTTTATCGCAAATATGAGGAAGAATATAAATCGGCCAAAAACGGTGAAAAAAATGTTTTTTTGTATTTTTT
>BLSH010396517.1:297482-315454 GCA_018402905.1 Glandirana rugosa
GATATAATGTATAGGCTGTAAAAGACAAGATTTATAAACCTCCATTCACTGTAATAATATTTTTACTTGTGAAATGACAGCAAATTTCCCTTTCCATTAATACTTTGTATTGCCTGGTATTTTTAGCAAATGAGTTGTCAGCAGAAAGGCTTCATTAGACTCATCAGGACATCGGCCCATGAATAACGATTCCCAAACTGTACTGACAGTTTCCTTGAGCCAAAATGATGAAGCACCTCTGACAAAAGCCATATTGTGCTCTCCATGAGAGGAGAGGGAAGAACAAGAGAGACAGTTTGCTCTTAATTTGGTCAGGTTAATATTGACACAGTTAGTTCCAGAGACTCCAGAATTGGGTTTGCTAGACTTTTTTTCCTTGCATGACAGATATCAGTTAATAGTTAATATTTCAAGCATTCTTGCATGCAATTTATGCAAAATGCTAAAGGTTTACAGAGAGCATTCAGAACGATTTTTTGCTAGTTGGGATAAAGGAACAACTTTTAAAGTTTCTTTTTTTTTTAAATTTAAAATCTACCATACCATTTAGTTTTCTTAGATAATATGTCACCCCAACTTTTCATATTCCTAATATGTGCCTGTTGTACCATTTATTTTTGTTAAAAAAAGTATCCTGTTCTCTTTGTATTGCTTCCTTTGTGTGGTATTCCTGCCAGTCCCTTTGCTTGCTTATTTCAAACTCTCCATGCTAGGCATTAGAGCACATTCATCTCAGCATGATCAGTTTTCTGGCTGTGCTGGGAGCACAGCCTGCATGTAGGGCTCCAATGATCAAACTTGTGCTGACATGCCCCCCGCATCCGCACTGCCATTCACTGCGAAGATCAGTGTGCTGCTGTTTCTCCTCCCTCCCCCACCTCTCTAAGCCCTTTATGCAGAAGAGAGATTATGTGATCACTTAACCTTCCTGGTTACTCCCGAGTGTGGCTCGGGGTGGAATTTCAGTACCATTATTGGTAACCCTGAGCCACACTCGGATCGCATCGCTGGATCCAAGGCAACGTTACTCACCTTGTCCCCTGGATCCAGCGATGTCCCCCGCTGTGTCTGTGGTCTGTGTCCGCCGCCCGATGTCTCTGTGTGCTGGGCTCCGTTCCCTGCGTGCGTCACGTCGCATGGGGGCGGAGACCGGCGGCAAATTCAAAAAGTGAAACACACAGCATACATACAGTACACTGTAATCTTATAGATTGAAAACATTTCACATCCCCTTTGTCCCTAGTTGTTTGCCCAGTGCCCTGCATGCACTTTTATATTATATATGTCATTCTTTCTGCCTGGAAACATGAGAATGTCCATGGCAACCAAAAAGTGTCCCTTTACATCAAAAGTGGTTTTTGATCAGCTAGAAAACAGCGATAGTAAATAAGAAACATTTGCAGAATTGAGTGATACTGATTTTTGGGGAAATTTATCATCAGACACTGAAAGTGACGACAGCGATAATTCTGCAACTGAGCAAATTTCAGTGTTTTTGGTTTGATTTGATTATTGAATAAATTGTATTACTATTACGTTATTATTTTTGATAATTATTTTTAGTTATTTATTATATTATAATTTATGATTTCATGTTTCAAACTTTATCATACCCGGGATGTCTACTAGACTCTTGTTTGGACAGATTTAAGTGAGTTATTCCTAATAATTACAGGTCTACAATATAAAATGCCAAATTTCAATGCAAAATAATCGTACCGCTTTCAGCACCAAAAATCTGAAATAATCATACCGCCAGGGAGGTCAAACAAAGAAAATAAAAGGTATTTATACTATATACAGTTGTGCTCATAAGTTTACATACCCTGGCAGAATTTATGATTTCTTGGCCATTTTTCAGAGAATATGTATGAGAACACAAAAACATTTCTTTCACTCATGGTTAGTGTTTGGCTGAAGCCATGTATTATCAGTCAATTGTGTTTACTCTTTTAAAATCATAATAACAACAGAAGCTACCCAAATGACCCTGATCAAAAGTTTACATACCCTGGTGATTTTGGCCTGATAACTTGCACACAACTTGACACAAAGGGGTTTGAATGGCTATTAAAGGTAACCATCCTCACCTGTGATCTGTTTGCTTGTAATTAGTATGTGATTATATAAAAGGTCAATGAGTTTCTGGACTCCTGACAGACCCTTGCATCTTTCATCCAGTGCTGCACTGACGTTTCTGGATTCTGAGTCATGGGGAAAGCAAAAGAATTGTCAAAGGATCTGCGGGAAAAGGTAGTTGAACTGTATAAAACAGGAAAGGGATATAAAAAGATATCCAAGGAATTGTGAAGGCCAATCAGCAGTGTTCGCACTCTAATCAAGAAGTGGAAAATAAGGGGTTCTGTTGAAACCAAAGCACAGCCAGGTAGACCAATCTGAGAAGATAAAGAGCCTCATACACAAATACCACAAAAAGACTTCAAGCTGTCATTGATGTTAAAGGGGGCAATACACGGTATTAAGTTAAATTTTGGTCTCATTTCAAATGACTTTGTGCCAGAAGGTTTGAGGCTTGTCTCTGTGCTGTTTGGCGTATTGTAAGCGAGATACTTTGTGGCATTTGCGTAGTAATGGCTTTCTTCTGGCGACTCGACCATGCAGCCCATCTTTCTTCAAGTGCCTCCTTATTGTGCATCTTGAAACAGCCACAGCACATGTTTTTTAGAGAGTCCTGAAGTTATCTGTGGGTTTTTCTTTGCATCCCGAACAATTTTCCTGGCAGTTGTGGCTGAAATTTTAGTTGGTCTACCTGACCGTGGTTTGGTTTCAACAGAACCCCTAATTTTCCACGTTTTTATTAGAGTTTGAACACCGCTGATTGGCATTCTCAATTCCTTGGATATCTTTTTATACCCCTTTCCTGTTTCATTATGATTTAAAAAGAGTAAAGACAGTTGATTGATAATAAATGGCTTCAGCCAAACACTAACCAGGAGTGAAATAAATGTTTGTGTTATTATTCATATTCTCTGAAAAATGGGCAAGAAATCATAAATTCTGCCAGGGTATGTAAACTTATGAGCTTATATATATATATACATACACAAATGGTTTCCCTTGATTTCTATATTAAACTGAATGGGCTGTTTTATATGGGAAGGGTTCACAGATCTTCTTCCCCACATCCCTTCTCTTGGAAATCGGCATATACTATTTAAATCAAATCATTGATTGGGCAATTGAGAGGAAGGGACAGAGTGTGGTCAGCGCATGACAGGAAGTATCAGCAGGGCGATCTGTGTTTACAGACAGTGGACACACAGCTGTGTGCATCTATAAAATGGCAAAAAGATAAAAATAGAACCCAAAATTATCACTAGGTGGTGCTTTAAATGCCTTTACAGCTCATCAGTTTAGAAAAAAACATAAATGGGGGACCTATGATTATTGCAGCAATATATAACGCTTCACAGCAATATATGACATGTGTGGCAAAATTGTTGTTTATATACACATTTATGCCCTATGCATGAAATTGTGGATATGTCCAGGGTGACAGGTTTGCTTTTCTTTTTCTTTTTTTTTTATTGTTATCAATTTTATTACTATTTCTTTTTTTTTTTTTTTTTTTACTTTTTTTTTGTATTTAACTCTATTCCTGTCACAAAGGGATAACAAGCCCCCTATCTATGTTATAACATTGAGCGGGTGATAGGTCCACTTTTTAGAGACTTTAGGGGTCTATAAGGTCCCAAGTGTCTCCCCTGCCCTCAACTGCAGCTAATTAAGCATATATTGTGCTTGATTAGTTGCTTTCCTGAGCACAGATGGTGTGCCCCAGGGCTCCCAGGGCAGTCTGGGAACCATGGAGGAAAGGGTTCACCAGGGGGTGATGCTGTAAGTACCATAAAAGTAGACAGTGAGTATACAGCCATCAGGGTCACTTTAACATTACAGCTGGGAGCCCGCTGAACAAAACAGATACAAACTCACATACAGCCATGGGCTTGTTTTGTTTTAAAGCTCTTCAGGCTCTGGAGCTGAAGTAGTTAAAGCTCCTTTCCCATTTGTTTATGATCCTATATGTACATGAATAATTTGATTGCATCAGTAAGTGAATTACATCAAAATCCATTTGTAACTAGATATAAGTGAAATTAGTAGTTTTTCCATTGGAGAAATTTCAGTGAAAATTGGATTTCACCGAAGTTTTGCCATTCAGCAAAATGCATTGAAGTCAATTAGAAAGCAAAATTAAAGTAAAAGTTCACCTTTCTAAAAAAAAGAATAAATGCACATTTTTTGCAGGTAAAGCATTGCAACCGTGATCAGTAGATCACGGGTGCAATCTCAGGCTCCTGCAGACTCTGTCTGTGTAGCTGTCTGTCCATACCTCATATGGGCAGGCAGTTACTGAATGACAGGAAGCATCAATGAACTCACCAGCTCCCAGGGTCTGGTATGAACCTGGAGGGGACCCCACGCCGTTTTTTTCGCTAATTTTTTTCCGGCAATTTTTTTTTGTTGGGTCGCCACTACATTGGTTTGCTCCTAATCCATGCGTCCGGCCCCCAATCCACGTGCAGGGTGTTGGACTCATGGATTCCAATGTTTTTTTTTTTTGAAGCACCTGATTAGAGCCAGAGGCTCAAATAGGCTTCAAATAAGGGTGTGCTCGGGCACAGAGCTCTGAGCCCCAAGCCCACCCAGTTGTGTGACAATAGCGAGTTAATGGATTGTTGGTGGATTGTTTGCCCCCCCCCCCAAAAAAAAATACCACCAGCCGCCGCTGCTCCCCACAAGTCATAAAAGCCAATGATATGAAGGAATGTATATATAACAACCCCCTTTCTTTAAAAGAAAGAAGACAACCATAAGAACTCAAAAACTGACCTGCTGATATGTACTGCATGCTGTGCCACAGACAGGGAACCTTATTGCTACAGATCTCTGAAGCAACACAGCAGGTTCAATCAGGTTCATCAAACAATTTTTTACAAAAGACAAAAAGACTGACCAATCAGACAGGCAAATATATATTTTAGCCCAGGGTGGAAAGGCCCAGACAAAAAGCTTATCATCATGCAAATAAATAATTAATATAAGATAACTTAACTCAGTCCAAATTGGATCAGGCACTGATGCAGAAAGCCAAAACAGGCTTTAGGATTTCCTTTTAGTGTGTTAGAATTTATAGACTAGGAGTTTTAATGGAAAACAGATCATGTGCCACTGTAGCAGATGGAGCAGACACTGTAATATGTCTCACCATAGACTGTAGCTAATCCATGTGGTCAGACAGAGTACCTGAAAAATGCAGTCTTGGTTACTCTATAGCAGGGGTCTCCAAACTTTCTAAACAAAGGGCCAGTTTACTGTGCTTCAGGCTTTAGGGGGCCCAGACTGTAGCTGGTGGGAGTAAAAAATGCAATTCCCTCATTGGGAGTAAGAAATATCCCATCATGGGTTTTATAGTGCCCCATTGCTGGTATCAGTGGGAAGAAGAGTGCCCCATCATTGGTATCAGATGAAGGAATAGTGTCCTTTGTTGGTGTCAGTGGCGTGTAATGGGTGGAATAGTGCCCCATCATTGGCATCTATGGGAGAAATAGTGCCCCAAAGGCCAGATAGAGGTAAGCAAAGGGCCGCATCTGACCACTGGGCCACAGTTTGGAGACCACTGCCCTATAGCATTCTGAGCTGAGAAATCAGAGGCTGCGGGTTATCAGGCGGCTATACATCAACAGGATTCATGAACCAATCAAACTGTCACACAACGTGGTGGATCACCTGTGTCACTGACAGGTTACTGTCAACTGAACAGACAAAATCAAAGTCAGTTCAGGATGGCAAGGCAGAGACATAGACAGGCAGGTGGTCAGGGCTGGCAGTGGCCACCTAAGGCCAGGAGAAAAGCAAAGGTCAATGAAGGTATTTGGCCAAGTCAATACCAAAAAAGTAATACAAAAGCATTGAGGCAATAAGACACATTTGATTAGATACTGACCAGATGTTCTAAACTCTAAAGGACAAGTTTACCTTAAAAAAAATGCACATTTTTTGCAGGTAAAAAAGTGCATTTACGAATTTTTTTTATAGGAGCCAAGAAAGCATTGCACCCAAGATCAGCAGATCGCGGGTACAATGCAGGGCTCCTGCAGACTGTCTGTGTAAGCTGTCTGCTCGTACTTCATATAGGGAGGCAGTTGCACACTGACAGAAAGAAGCAAGGAACTACCTAGAACGCTCAACAGCGCCCTGACAGTTCATTGAGAACTACAAGCCATAAGCCGCAAAGGCTGTCAGTACTTGCAGTTCATTCATTCACAGAACAGCTATGTGGGCAGAACCCTGCACAGCCATGCTCTTTTCAAACAGTGAAGATCCCTGGCCAATATCACAGGGAAGGGGGGAAATCGGGGGAACAGCTGTAGGAGTGGGAACAAGTAACATGTTTCCAAAGATTAACTTATCCTTTAAGACAGCAGTCCCCAACTTTTTTGGCACCGGGGACTGGCTGCGTGGAAGAAAATGATGCCAAGGCTGGGAGGGGGGGGGGGCTCTGGGGTGGGAGTGGGTATGTGTTTTTTTGCGAACCCTGGCTTTAAAGCACCTAAGCTTGAGGCCAAGTATGTAGTTGCAGTGTGACCATTCCAACAGACGGTGTAGGCTGCAAGCTGTTTATTACAATTCTGACTCACTGCTAATTTCACCTTTTGAAAGTTTGACAGAGTTGGAATGTCAAGACATTGTATATAAAAAGTTTAAAAAAAGCTGAGCTGAAAAAAGTCAAGATGCATAGAAAACAAAATTATGTGACTTTAATAACAAAAGTAATTTCTACAGTGTCTTCTTTTTTAAAAACAGCTTGCTTCAATTTTTTTCCAATTTGTCGAAGAACTGCGAAAATCTATCTACAATAAAATTTAACCTATAAAGAAAATAAATTAAGAAATTAAAAAAAAATAGTAAATTATTATATTATTATACAGGATTTATATAGTGACAACAGTTTGCGCAGCGCTTTACAATATAAAGAGAGACAATATAGCAACAGTACAATTGAAAACAAAAGGGTTAGAGGGGCCCTGCTCCTGCGAGCTTACAATCTAAGGGGGGGGGGGGGGCTGGTGAAACACAAGGTAGGGACTGTGAGGGATGCATGAACTGATGAGGGGAGTAGAAGATTCCGTTGTTGGCTCTGAGGCAGGATAGGCCTTCCTGAAGAGAGGAGTTCCCAGGGATCACCTAAACATGGACAGAGTAGGAGATAGGCAGACAGATTGGGGTAGAGAGTTCCAGAGGATGGGAGAGGCTTTGGAGAGGTCCTGGAGACAAGCATGGGAGGAGGAGACAAGGGAGCTAGAGAGCAGAAGGTCTTGGGAGGAGCGAAGAGGACGGTTTGGGTGATATTTGGAGATAAGATTGGTGATGTAACTTGGGGCAGAATTGTAAATGGCTTTGTATGTTATGGTTAGGGTTTTGAATTTTATTCTTTGGGAAGTGGAAAGCCAGTGGAGGGATTGGCAGAGAGGAGTGGCGGACACTGAAAGGTTGGCAAGATGGATGAGTCTGGCAGCGGCATTCATGATAGACTGAAGAGGGGAAAGCTTGCGGAGAGGTAGGCCAATTAGGAGGGAGTTACAATAGTCAAGGCGAGCGATAACAAGGGAGTGAATAAGTTGTCAACAGTTAGGAAGGGACGTATTTTTGAGATTTTTCGGAGGTGATCGGATTTGGGGCTGAAAGGACAGGTCAGAGTCTAGGATTACACCTAGTACCTTGGCATGAGGGGAGGGACTGATAGTTGTATTATTGATCTTGATGGAGAAGTCAGGGGGAGGGGCACGGGCTGGAGGAAAAATTATGAGCTCAGTTTTAGAATGATTGAGTTTGAGGAAGTGGTGTGACATCCAAGCTGATATGTCAGTTAGTAAGTTAGTAATGCGAGAGGAGACTGAAGGAGTGAGGTGAGGAGTAGAGAGATAGATTTGAATGTCGTCAGCATAGAGGTGGTATTGGAAGCCATGGAACTTTATTAACAAACCAAGGAAGGAGGTGTAAATGGAGAAGAGAAGGGGTCCAAGGACAGAACCTTGAGGTACCCCAACCAAAGGAGGAAGTGGAGAGGAGGAAACAGAGTTATAGGTCACACTGTAGGAGTGCTCTGACTGGTAGGAGGAGAGCCAGGAGAGAGCAGAGCTTTGAAGGCCAAGAGAGTGGAGTTTTTTGAGGAGGAGGGGATGGTCAACAGTATCAAAGGCTGCAGAGAGGTTGAGTAGTATGAGTATAGAGTAGTGGCCATTGGTTTTAGCAGTTAGTAGGTCCAGGGCCGTCTTTAAGGCAGGGCAAAAGGGACAGCTGCCCTGGGCCCTGTCATTGTTGTGGGGCCCAAAGCAGCTGCCTCATACTTGCCAAATACCCTGGTTTAAATTCCCTTGTCCCTTGAAGTTTTAGACCTGTGCTGTGTCCCGATATCTAAGTGCTGCTACTAAAGCTGCCCAACTCTGCACTATTGTTGTGTACAGATGATTCACCTGCAGACCCTATGTTTACATGTAAATAACCAACATTGATATGTAAATAGTGGCAGCATTCATTTTTGAATAGTGGCGGCCAGCTGGGCTGATATGTAAACAAAGGTGGCATTCATATGTATATCATGCCCCCCCTGACGTCATATTCACCATCACCTATACTGGATGCTGCCCACTGGGGAGACAAAGGCATGCTTGAAATTCCACAGCACATGTCAGCAGATGCATGAGGGTGTCATTAATAATTGATGCCACTGCTGTGTATCTGCTAAAGGGCAGCACATTTCTGTGGTGTCAAGAAAGCGACTTTGCGCTCCCCAGTCCATGGTGTGCAGGCAGTGAGGAGATGATGTGCTGTAACCTCTAGCAACCAATCAGTGGGTAGTAATGATGTGCTGTAACCTCTAGTAGCCAGTGAGCAGTATTGATGTACAGTAATCTCTAGCAACCAAACAAGCAGAAAGCATGTGCTGTAACCTCTAGCAACTAATCAATGAGCTGTAATGTGTGCTGTAACCTCTAGCAACCAGTCAGTAAGTGGCAATGATATGCTGTAACCTCTGGCAACCAATCGAAATCACTGCTGATCTGTTTCAGTAAACTGATTTTGAGTCTAGTTGCTATTTATTGTATGTCTCAGAGCAGGTTTAGAGTGAAATTGCATGGAGGGGGGCCCAAGAAAATATTTGCCCAGGGTCCAATTAATATTAAAGACGGCCCTGAGTAGGTCATTATTGAGCTTCAGTAGGGCAGTTTCAGTGGAGTGTAGCAAGCAAAAGCCAGACCATAAGGGGTCAAGAACGTTGTTGTCAGTGAGGAAGGAGCTAAGACGGTTGTAGACTAAGCGTTCCAAAAGTTTTGACGCAAACGGGAGCAAGGAGATGGGTCTTAAGTTGTTCAAGCTGGTGGGATCCAGTGAGGATTTTTTAAGAATGGGGTGATCAGGGCATGTTTTAGAGGGGAGGGGAGGTGCCAGTAGAGAGGGAGAGATTGAAGATGTGGGTGAGGGAATATAAGATAGAAGAAGAGGGTAACCGTAGTAGATGTGAGGGAACAGGGTCCAGGGGACAGGTGGTAAGGCGGGCTTCTGAGAAAACTTTAGAGACCTTTTCGGTAGTAGCAAGGTCAAAAGAGGAGTGTTGAGAGTGGATTTGTTTAGGGTATGTTACGTGGGTTAGATTTCTGGGGAGTTGAGATGTCCCCACCAATCGCATCAATCTTGTTTTTGAAGTGATTTGCAATTTCGTGAGCAGTGAGCGAGTTACTGGGTGGAGCTGGTGGTGGAGAAAGTAGAGAGTTAAAAGTAGAGAAGAGGCATGAGGGTGACAAAGTAGGTTTGTTTAGCAGCATGGAGGGAGGAAGTGTATTTTAAGAAGGCTGGTAAAATTGCCAGGATTAATATTTTACAATTGAATAACACAGCAAATTAGTCACTAGTTCTAACATTCATTTTCTTTTCTTCTTTCTTTTTTTTTTCTAGTGTATTTTCTTTATGATTCCTCCTGTATTGAATTTTATTGTAACTGTACTGTCTGCCCTCATGTTGTAAAGCGCTGCACAAACTGTTGGCGCTATATAAATCCTGTATAATATTAATAATAATGTAAAGCAATCATAAAGGTTTCATGCACAGTACCAAAAAACATCCTAGGAGACTGAATGTGACAAAGCTGCATCTAATCTGTCAGAAGTAATTAATACATATAAAACTACAACAAGGCTATTCTGACCTCTAGTGGTCATCTAATATAACAGATTTTATTCACATTCTACAAGACCTTTCTGGTCCATTGAGGGGCATTTTTGCACATGCGTTATTGTGCTGTATTTTATGCATTACTGTGTGTTGCACAAAGGTGGTTTATTCAAACAGCAACAGAAGAAAAAACATTCCTGCAACAGGGATGTGCATTGCATTGTGGAGTGCTGTGCTGCAGGCACGTGGCCACCCACTGTGCTTGTGTGTTGGAGTTGCAATTTTAAATGAATAGCACTCATCAATGCCCCACACAATGTTGCACGCGTTAAAATGTGTTGTCGCAAAGTGATGTAAAATGCTCATTACTGCAATGCATAGGGCGGAAGCCAGCATTCAAGTTTTTTCTACATTCTTAAAGTATGTATAAATTATTTGTATTCATATACCTTTTTTATCTACATATTAAGTATAAAAGTTAAATGTAGGCATTAAAAAATAAAACTACCATTGTCAATGCTGAAACATAATGTCTTATGAATAAAATACAAATACAAATCTTAGTCCCTGGCCATTCACAGAAATTGTAAAGCTTAAATTCCAAAATTGCAATCAGTGTAAAGTCCAAAATGCCCATTGGAGTATGGAAACAAAAAGAAAAAAATGTGCTTATGCATATCTATATACAATATGCATGAAAAACTTAAAGTGACAGTAAATGATATCCTTGTTCTCCAAAAATGATCCATACACATCCACTACTTAACCACTTGCTTACTAGGCACTTAAAACCCCCTCCTGCCCGGACCAATGTAATATGTATGTCTACATATTTTTGGTAAAAAAAATCGCAATAAGCATATATTGATTGGGTTGCGCAAAAGTTATAGCGCCTACAAACTATGGAAATTGGTTTATGGCGTTTTAATTATTTTTTTTTTTTTTTACTGGTAATGGCAGCGATCTGTGCTTTTTATTGGGACTGCGATATTATGGCAGACATATTGGACATTTTTGACACTTTTTTGGGACCAATGACATTTATACAGCGATCAGATCTAAAAATAGACACTGATTACTGTATAAATGTCACTGGCAGGGAAGGGGTTAACACTAAGGGGGCAGTGAAGGGGTTAAATGTGTTCCCTCACTGTGTTCTAACTGTGTGGGGGCGGGGCTGACAGGGACATGACAGATCTAACTGATCCCGATCACAGGGATCAGTAGATCTGTCATGCCCCCCTCACAGAGCGGGGAGCCGCCATGTTTACATCGGCGGTTCCCCGTTCTGGCTCTCTGTGAAGGGATTGCGGGTCTCCAGCGGACATCAAGTCCGCCCTACCCACGGCCACGCTCACACAGCGTGCGCCACCGGCGGCTGCGAGATCGTGCCTGGAGCACGTAAAGGGACGGATGTCAATTGACAGCGCCCCGGCATTTCACATCCGCGCTGTAGCCCTCAATCAGCTTTAGCGCGGGTCTGATGTGGTTAATGGCCTTGTAATCTGATTTTCAATAATTCCTTGATTTCTGTTTTTTAATGCCTCTCCATTTAAAAACCTTTCTTTTTCCCCCCTCGTTTCTGTTATTTGGAACAAGCAGTGCATATTAGTTGTGATCTTGTTCACTGCTCTATGCACATTACACATCCATAGTCCATTGCCCGTAGTTCCTAATCTATCACAGAAGCAAATGAGAGAGGGTGGCAATGTTCCTATATACAGTATGGTGGGATCACAGAGAATGAACATAGCTACTTTCTAACTGGAAGTCAGATCACAGCAGAATAAACAAAGGAATTTGGAGATCTGGTGAAGGTGGAGGCGGAAAGCAATAGAAGGTCCTTTTGAGTTAATAATAAATATGAAATAAAACTTTTTTTTTAAAACCAGATTTTAGTGTCACTTTAAGGAAGCGAGGTACCAGGGAAGACAAGAGATACGTAGATATAAGCAGATTAAACATCATTCTTTAACATACCAACCGAACAAAGTGTTGATACATAGTTATATTGCTAATAAAACATAAATAAATTCAGCAAGGTGATTAAACTATGAGTTGCACAAGTCCAAATTGCATTTTAGGGCATGGCAGCCCACTTTTATCAAACAGAATGGAAAGTTCACATCAATTGCCCATGCAGGGGTTCTTCCACATCAACATGAACAGTCAACTGAAAATGCAGAGCCACCTGGCTCCCTTGTCAGCACCACCACTGCTTTTCTTACCAGTCCCTCTGACTGTCTTGTCCAGCTCTCCTGGTTCATTTGGCTCTCTTACTCTTTAGTCACAGCGCCCTGCTGCACAGCCCACTCCTGGCCTTTGGACAGGGGTGCTCCTGACACCCCAATAGTAGCCCACCTGACTGGAATGAGGCCTCCTGTCTCCTGGCTTCTGGCTGCGGCTGCGACCTACTATCTCTTGACTCCTGGCTAGGGCTCCTCTGACCCTTGGATGAGACCTTCTGTCTTCAATATGGGAGCTGTCTCCAAACTGGGAGCCCTGAGGTGTCCTCAGGCTTGAGTATATAACGACCCTGAAGACCTGTGTACTCACAGGCCTCAATCCTCATTTACAGAATTACAGAAGTAAAAAACACAGCTTTCTCTGCTCAGAAACGACAGTCTGGAACCTTGCATTCAGCCCTAATGTGAATCCTGTATCATTTTCCCCTACATTTTCACAGTGGCAGGGCATCACACTGTCACACTATGTAACAAGTATAAGGCCTCATACACACGGACGTTTTTTGACGCTGGCATTTTCTGGCGTTTTTTGCAGCTCTCCATGTTAGTCAATGGCCCCATAAAAATGTCGGCGTTTTTGAGCTGTAGATGGCGTCGGCGTTAGTGAGCTGGAAGTAGAACCCATGGCCATCGGGTTCTGAGGCTGTAACGTTTCGGCATTTTTTGACGCCGACGCCACAAAACGCCAACAAACGCCAACTAACGCCAACAAACGCCAACTAATATTGCACTGGCGTTTTCCGGCTTTTTTGACACCAACGTTTTTAGGTTGAAAAATAGCATAGGGATGATTTTTTTTTTAAAACGCCTGTTGACGCTGACGCTCGCTAACGCCGATGCATAACGCCGAAAAACGCAGTTTTTTTTCTTGACGTCGGGCCCGGCGTTTTGTTTATTTTAAAGATATGCCCGTGTGTATGAGGCCCAACAAGTAACTGCACAGGTTTTTCTTTCTGTAGTCATGCCATGGTCCCCTTTGCCATTATATATACAAAATAGTGTCCTATAACTGCTATGGCCCACTTCCTGCCTTTAGTGTATGTATAAGCAGGGAAGGGAGTCACAGTGTTGCCAACCTCCCACAGCATTTTTTACTGGCAAAACATGGCAAATTTACTGGCGAAGCACATTTTTTACTGGCAACCTGAAAAATAACAGAACTCCTATTAAAAACTAAGACAACTGATATTTAAACACAACATGGAAACACTGACAATACCCATATCAAGTACTTTGCCCGGTTGCACTTAAAAAGTCAGCACAACATGACAAATTATCAGACCCTGATATTTATAGACCAGGGATATGCAATTAGCGGACCTCCAGATGTTGCAGAACTACAAATCCCATGAGGCATAGCAAGACTCTGACAGCCACAAGCATGACACCCAGAGGCAGAGGCATGATGGGACTTGTAGTTTTGCAACAGCTGGAGGTCCGCTAATTGCTTATCCCTGTTATAGACAGTTGTAAAAATCGCTGATTTTTACAAGCTGTCAGTAAATTTACTGGCGGTTGGCAACACTGCTGGAGAATACTCGGGAACACTGGTGCGGTAAGAGCGGGAGTTTGGATTTAGACATTTTTAATTTAACCAGTTAATTTGCTGTCTGTAGAGCCCTTGTTCTGTATCAGACCTCCTTTTTAAAATGAGCATTTCTTGCCAAATAAATGAATGTGACAGCATTTCCATGCTTCTTCACTATTGTATGTTGTGCGATGATCCAGGCAGCTAACATTATGCTATGGGAGTCCCTGTCCAGCCATGGGTGGTGGGTATCATGGCACTGCAGGGACTCTTGGATAGCAGTAATGTTTAAATGCTCTACCAACGGTGCTAAAAAAGACAGAAATAGGTGGCATACTCAGTGCAGCACCCTAAGTAGCTACCTGGCTTTCCTGGGGCTAGAAATCACTTTGTGTGAGAAGAACATTATTATATACAGTGCATACAGTTAACATATTATCTTCTGTTTTCATTGTTACCAGGACTTAATGAGCTACAGGAACATCATTGGTGATCTGAAAGTATTTCTTGATAAATATGAAATTGATATACTTATCCTTTTGGCCAGCTACACATGTGGAGAACAGTCATCAAGGCAACAAATTGCAGTCTATTCAGACAATCCTGAACTATGTAGTCAAGTAAGTTATTCTTAAATCCTAGTTTGCATTTTTAAAAATGTTTTATATTGGATTTTTTTTTAAAAATGTATGTTCACAGTCAGGTCGTAATAAGGGTGTATTGATCAGTAATGTAGAAACACAGAATCGGTTATAAAGTTCAAAATTTTCTTTACTCTTGAGTCAGTGTATATATCATTGTTATACAACACAAATATATGATAAAAAGTTAAACCTTGGCACAGTGGCGGCTGGTGCTTTTTTTTTTGGGGGGGCAGCAAACAACCACCCCCCCCCCCACCCGGTCGGTCGGTCACCCAGCCCCACACTTACCCCATCTAGGTTGCAGCACTCCTACCGGTGGCGAGCGGCGGCTTCCATTGTGTTTCCATTGCATCTCTTACCTCCTCCTCCTAGGAGTCCAATAGGATTGCCTGTCCTTTCAGTCAACCTGGTGAAGGATTTAGGACCCACTTCCTGATTGGCCGGGAGGAGAATCAGTGTGACAAGAGCGAATATTCATTCGCTCTTGTCACACAAGTGGGTGTGCTCAGTGCACTCCGAGACCACCCTTTTTTTGAAGCTTATTAGAGCCTCTGGCTGTAATCACGTGCTTCAAAAAAAAAACTCATTGGATTCCATGCGCCCCGCATGTAGATTTAGTGGCCAAACACATGAATGGGGGGGCGGCTCTGCCTTGGCTGATTTTGTTGAGGAAGTTGTTACCTAGCTCAATTTGAGAGGAGATCTATGTCTAGAGGTGTGACGTATGGCCCAATACACACTCAAGCCAGTGTTGTGTACTGTGGAGACAATTAAATAAACCTGATAAATGGACCCCCTAATAAATGGGCCAGTAAAAGCAGACACAAAATTCAGGTGTTGCCAAGAAATAGATCAAGAGACAGATATAAAAAGGAACAAGAGTTAGAGAAAAAAGAGGAGGAGTAGGGGGAAGCTGCAAATGGGTTTGGCTTTCCCTTTCACCACAGGGGAGCCTCAACAATAGATGTACACGAAATTACCAAAAGTATTGGGACGCCTGCCCTTTACACGCACATGAACTTTAATGGAATCCCAGTCTTAGTCCGTAGGGTTCAATATTGAGTTAGCCCACCCTTTGCAGCTATAACAGCTTCAACTCTTTTGGGAAGGCTGCCCACAAGGTTTAGGAGTGTGCCTATGGGAATGTTTGACCATTCTTCCAGAAGCGCATTGGTGCGATCAGGCACTGAAGTGGACAAGAAGGCCTGGCTTGCAGTCTATACTCTAATTCATCCCAAAGGTGTTCTATTGGGTTAGGATCAGGACTCTGTGCAGGCCAGTTAAGCCCCTCCACCCCAAACTCACTCACACCTTAAGAGTTCCTTTCACTGGAACTAAGGGGCCAAGCCCAACCCCTGAAAAAATACCCCACACCATAATCCCCCCTCCACCAAATGATTTGGACCAGTGCACAAAGCACTTTTTTTACCTTATTGCATTCTATGCATTATTAAGGTAAAAAACCTTGTGCTGCAGAGGATCCCCCACAGCCCGCCTAATACTTACCTGAGCCTGATCTTGATCCACCATTGTGCATAAGAGCAGCAGCTCTCCCGGCTCTGCCCCTTCTCACCATTGACTCCCACTGCTGTCAATCAAATGCTATGTTGAAGGATCGGGGGGCGGGGCAGAGCCCCACTGTCTGTGTCTATAGAGAGTATAGGGAGTGTACCCGCATGAGTGATCCCATAGAAGGCGGGTTTCTATGGGGGGCACTCGTGAGGGGAGAAGTCAGGAGCTCCAGTGGGGAACCCCAGAAGAGGAGGATTGAGGCTGCACTGTAAAGACCGGTAACCTACCTGCACAGAGCAGGTAATTATAACATGTTTGTTTTTTGTTTTTTTTTTAATTGAAGCTTTACAATAACTTTAAGCTTGCTTAAAGTATTCAGTTTTAGTTTTAAAGATTAATTGAAAACTTGCAAAACATAGAAATAGATAACATTAATAATTAAGTAAAGTTGAATTAATGTTTGTCTATTTTATACAGCACAATGTGGACTTCTCAGTACAGATCACAGTATATATTAATGAATAGCGTACATTTCAGCATAATAAATAAAGTTATTATTTTGTCAAAAAAAATTAAAGTTGTTATTCCCCTGCAACCAGCTTGAGTTGATTGGATCAAATTGTCACCTGCAACCAATCATTGCTGCAGAGAAAATATTTATTTTGTAGCGCTACCCCCAGAGGAGCTGCTGAATTGTTTTGTAATTTGGGCTATAAATGACACACATCACTCAGCCAGCACCTACCAACATACCTTGAGGTGTTTCAAAGAATTTATTAGGTCAAGCATAGCCAAAAAGTAAAGAGATTTAGCAGGTGTACTTACACAAACAATCAATGAGACAACAACACGTTAGACATGGTTAAACTCCTGCAGTATAATAGTAATTAAAGTGATTGTAAACGATAACCTTGTAAAACAATCCATTCAGTTTAAAATAGAAATGAAAGGCAAAACATTTTGGTATAGATATAAAAAAACATTATAAATACCCTTTTTTCTCCTTTTTTGTAAGTGATCACATTCCCTCTGTTCTCAGCTGCATAAGAGCTGGGGGAGGAGCAGCAGCAGTACACCCAGCTTCCCAGTGAAAGGTTGTGCAGGAAGGGAGTGTCATTTCAAGTCTGATCATTGGATGAGAGCAGGCTGAGTTGGCAGTATAGCTAGAGAACTGACCTCAATGTTTTTCCCTGCTCAGTGTGGTAAATTTTTAATAGGAAACAGAGGGACTGGCAAGAACACCAGAGATTCCACATAAAGCAAGCAATACAAAGAGAACAGGATACTTTTTTCCTGCAAGTACATGGTACAACAGGCACATATCAGGAATATGAAATGTTGGGGTAACAAACACTTTAACCACTTCCCGACCGCGCGCCGTCTTTTCACGGCGGCAGTCGGGGAGCTGGGCGCGAATCGACGTAAATAGGCGGCGATTCGCATTTTGCCCACTAGGGGGCGCGCGCGCGCCCCCGCCGCACTCCTGGGGAGTGTGCCCGCGGCTCGGGCGGACCCGATGTCCGCCGGCGAGCCGCGATGAGCGGCAAAAGACAAAAGAACGGGGAACCGCCGATGTAAACACGGCGGTTCCCCGCCCTGTCAGTGGGGCATGAGAGATCTACTGATCCCTGTCACTGGGATCAGTTAGATCTCTCATGCCCATGTTAGCCCAACCCCCCCACAGTAAGAACACACCCAGGGAACACAGTTAACCCCTAGCTCTCCCCCCCCAGGTTAACCCCTTCACTGCCAATGACATTTATACAGTAATCAGTGGACATTTAAATTTCTGATCGCTGAATAAATGTCATTGGTCCCAAAAAAGTGTCAAAATGGTCCGACATGTCC
>BLSH010396517.1:322509-344681 GCA_018402905.1 Glandirana rugosa
ACTACGAAACTCACTAGACTGACGTGATCCATCTCCGAAGACGAATCTCCCTGTCTAAGAACAAGGTTTTGGTAACGGATGAGGATATCCCGGTCGACAACGACATTCACTGTGTAATAAAAAGTTTTTTGTAATTTTGGCCCTATAGGAGTAGGCAATGGTTTTGGAACAAGAATCTGTCCCTCTAAGCAGAAGCCTCTACCTAGTGCAGTCAGATCACTCAAAGCATCAGAATGTGAAATCTCAAAGTACTCCCACAATATGATCGTTGTGTACGATCCCACAATCTGATTGTTGTGTACGAACGGATGATCGTTTCGTTAGACAGAGTTTAATCTGCAATCTCCAACTCTAAGCAGCGGTATTTGAAATCTCAAATTCCCCCAACAATCTGATCGTTGTGTACGAACGTACAATCGTTTCGTTAGACAGAGTTTAATCTGCAATCTTCAACTCTAAGCAGCGGTATTTGAAATCTCAAATTCCCCCAACAATCTGATCGTTGAGCACGATCGTAGCGATCGTTGTTTTATGCAGAGCTTGATCTGCAACTCAAAGCAGCGGTATGTGAAATCTCTAATTTCTGCTATCTGTCCTCAGAGCAACAGCACAGACAGCAGTAGTAAAGTAATCTATCTCAGGATACAGGATCAGGTCTTAAAATGTCTCAAATCTTTCCCTCAAGCTTTCAGCTTCCTTTCCCTACACTAACCCAAGGAGCATGTGACTGCAGCACTGTGACTCCAGCTTATAAAGAGGCTGGGTCACATGATGCACTGGCCAATCACAGCCATGCCATTAGTAGGCATGGCTGTGATGGCTTCTAAGGGCAAACCAGTGAAACGCTTGTTGATTGGCTGCCCTGCAGCTTCTCAACACGTGGAGTTAAATAGCAGAACCCCGGACCGAACCCGAACGATTTTTGAAATGTCCGGGTCCGGGTCCGTGCCACGGACACCCAAAAGTTCGGTACGGACCCGAACGTTACAGTCCGGGTTCGCTCAACACTAATTACCACCACACTCAGGGAACTAGCAACTTCTAGAAGAAGTCTGTCATGAGTGTACTCATATTTTTAACATGTTAAGATAGCAAGTCGGTCAAATCCAAATAAAAACTATTTGAATAGATGAGATATTTATATTTTAAAATATAACTATATGTGAATGGAAAAAAGCACACTTTAGGTTAACTAACTTTATGTGTATTTTACAGGTTTGCTGTGAATTGGAAGAGTGTCAGAATCCCTTTCTTGATCTCCAGCCATCAGAGAATGGGTGGGATCAGTTTTTTGTTTACTATCAAGAAAGCCCATTGGTGACCTGTGACCAAATTGCAGCAATCATCAAAGATGCTATTAACAGAAGACGTATAGGCATGGTTCCCAATAGCCGTACTTCCTCTACAGAGGCTGTTGCAGGGAGTGCTCCTTTGTCTCAGGGTTCATCCGGTATTATGGAATTATATGGCTCTGATGTAGACCCTCCTCAAAATCCTGTGAATTTTCCAGATAATCAGCAGGAGGCAAATGGATCTGCACAAGCCCCAGTGGATGTCAACATAGATCTTGTAAGCCCAGACAGTGGCCTTGCTACAATAAGAAGCAGCCGTTCATCTAAAGAAAGTTCTGTTTTTCTTAGTGATGACAGTCCAGTTGCTGAAGCTGCTGGTTCTCATCATAATTTTGCTGCAGGTATTGATTCTTATGGGCCTATCCCAGAATGTGTCATCATTGAAGAAGAAACACCTACATTAAGACACAGTGATAACATTGATCTTTTCAGCTTTGATCTAGCTCCAAACATTCATTCTGAATCTTCTTCACATTCTGCTGACTATTCAATGGCTGATGATTTTTTCTTTCAGAGTGATTCCTCAGAAGGACAGCAAGCTGTTGCTCAGAAAGAACATAATGAATTGCGGTTTTACAGAGAAAATATGACTAACAGTTCAACCTCATTATTGCAAACAAAAGTTGATAATGTTTCTTTAGCAGAAGTAGAAAATATAAGTTTAGTAGAATTTGATGACAACTTCATGCATAGTCCCGAGAACCATGAGGACTTATGTGATAAAAATCCAAGTATTAGTGATCTGGTTGAATATGATGCCACTTTATCTTCTGAGGTCCTTGGACATGCAGAAGTTAAAGTTCCACCAACACCAATGAACAGTTTAGTTGAAAGTTCTCCACTGGATAATGGACCACCAACCTTTTTCTCAGATGATGTCATAGAAAATATAAACAAATTAGGATCTTCAGACATATCTCAGGTTAAATATGGATACTGGAGGAATGGAGAGGACCCAGATGCCTTGTTGAATGATACATGGAGTTCAAGTGAACAGGAGTCCGTATTTCAAAGTCCAGACTCTTGGAAAGACCAAAAGCCAAAGGACAATAGCGAAAGTAGAAACTTAGTTGATTCATTTCAACTAATGGGACCATCCTGTTACAGACAAAATAACAGAGGCAATCTTGATAAAAACACTATGCAAGAAAATAGTCCTTATTCTGACTTATGGAAATCAAACAAGCCATTTCATAGGGGGTCAGATCCATGGTGTGATTCCTCAGATAAATTTGTACAGTGTAATAATGAACCAGATAATTCTTGGAGCACATTGCATGGTTTGAAACATAGGAAATATTTCACAGAAGTTAATGAAGTAGGTGATACAGAGAGTGACCAGTCTTCTGAAAATACTCCCCTTGCCATGGAAACTAAAATGGGTCAAGACATTCTGGAAGAAAACAAAAATACCAAAAAGACAAACGAAATTCCTAATTTAGGAATAAGTCCAACATGCAATGTCTTTGAATCAGTAGAAGCATCTACTGATTTAAGACACATACACAGAAATCTTTGTGGCTGGGATTTATATGACAGTAATCAAGAGCCAAGTGCTAAAGATGACCATATTGCCTGGGAAGATCCCTTTTTGTCTTATAGATGTATTGATTTTACATCTCCTGCTACAAGTAAGGATTGCATAGTTTCTCCTCCAGACACCAACTACTCCACATCTGACTCAATTTCATCACCTCTTTGTGATGATGATTTGCATGAAAACCTGTGGCAAGAGCAAAACGCACCTGAGCAAACTAAAGAGTTCTTACCTGCTGCTTACACTGAGAAACCCATATTAAATAATGCAAGTGCTCCAAATTCTGCAAGTAGTGACGTGGGTGAAGGTAGAGAATCTCCTGACTGTTCCATAACAACTGAGAAAAAGATTGAAGCTGTTGGTGAAATGCAAGAAAGGAACAATCATAAAATTTGCTTATTGCAAGACTCTGAATGCAACAATGGAAAAAAGAAAGTACTAAATAGAATACATTTATCTAATGAGCTTGATGACAAGTTGGAATGTTCACCCAAGGCAAGCACTGATAATATATTTCAGTTTTCTATTGCAAGTAATTGTTCAAGTCCTTTTGATATAATTCAAAGTGATTTTCAGAGCTGCTTGTTGCCATGTACCTCAAAAAATTCATCACCAAATAATTTATCAGATAAAACTTTGTTAAGAAAGCATGAGCCTAATCCAAAAGTTCATAAACATGGCAGTTCAAACACTGATCTCCTTGATGACCTTGAGTCTGTAAAACCAGCAGCTATCCAACTGGGTTGTTCCACTATACCACAGAAGGCATTAAAAGTATATGAAACAGAGAATGAAACCACAGGCAACCGTCATCTCATGTTTCACACACAAGAAGAAGATGAAGACTTTCATGTTTACATTAATCGTGAAAATGAAGATGCTTGGGATTTGCAGTGTGACACAGAATCTTCTTCATTAAACTCTCCAGATGAATTGGACAATTCTAGTTTAAGTAATTTACCAAATGTTAATATGCTTAATAATTCTATTTCAAGTATAAAAGAAGGCCATGAGGCCTTAAACACAAATTCAGATTCATATATTCATTTGTCACCTGTCACTGACACTAGATTTCAGGCCAATAGTGACAATTCTGAGAATTTAACTCAGAACTCATGTCCAGAGACTTATAAGCTACTAAAACCCTCATTTTCTGAAAAACGTTCACTTACTGAAAAGGAATCTGTTAGCAAGAAGAATGAGATTAAAGAAAATCATTTCAACCCTTCAAGCCTTACCGTTGAAGGCACTGTTAGTCAAGATGATATAATAAATAGCCCTCAAAGCATCTCAGGATCTGCTGAAACTGATTCAGATTTAAGTCCAGAGGTAGTTTATATCAATACATCTGAAGAACTAAAACTGAATGCTTGTTATAATGAAAACAATCTAAGTGGCTCTTCACTTTCCAGTTCAACAAGCCCAGAGCCAGCGGCCGATGGCTGTAACACTACATATGATGAGACAACAAGCGCAAGTGGAAATAGATATCTTCCAGTTTCAAAAAATAATGTGCAACTCTACAGCTTCTTGAAATCTAATTCAGATACAAGCGATAATGTTAATGCCCAGAAGATCTCACTGAACACCATTAACAAAGTTCCAATGAATCTAGATATTTGGAATACTCGGGTATGTGAAGAGTCTGAGTCTTCAACTTCTAGTCCTGAGTCAAATGAAGTTCTAGATCTTTCCAGTTCATTGGAGAAAGATACCAACAACTGTTTTGAGAAGCAACTATTGGATTTGGAGTCTACAGGATCGACATTATTTGAGAACAATGAGTCAAATTCAACTACTCCAGGCATAGAAGACCAAACATTAGAAGAGCAGCCGGGTGGTGTCCACAACTTTTCTTCTGTGGAGTACAAAGCAGAACAGAGCAATGCAGATCTTGATGTAACTGAATCTACTATATATCATAACAATCTAGTGGATTGCTCTGCTTTAGATTCTAATGACAGGAATGCAATATTATTACAAACATTATTACCTGACTACAAAAATTCTGAACAGCAAGAAAATGAAATATTAGAATATTCCTCCTTTGTTTTACAAAGCAATGCACTGTCACAAATTGAACAAAGCCATTGGCCTACAAGGCATTGTAAGTGTGCAGATATAGTCCCCTTGGCATCATTTAGCAGAGATTATCCTTCACCTCATCATTGCTTTGAGGATCCTTCAGAGGAAAAGGAAAATTCATTGAATATCTGGTCAAGAAATGCAGATGTTAGCTATACATCTCCATCTGACTCTGAAGATAATTGCAACCCAAATATTTGTAAGAGCCAACAAACTCATATTGTAAAAGAGCAAGGTCATTTATACACTCTGCCAGGTTACAAAGATGTAAACACTAAAACAAACCCGATAAACATATCTGACACTACAGAAATAAGCAATACAACCTGTAGTCTACAAGATGATGACTTGTCCATTGGTGAGCTTGAACACAATAGTATAAGTAGCTTTGAGCATTGCGAACGATTACACTCGGCAAGTTCCTTGCACTCAGACTTTATGCCTGATATCTTAGATGACCACAATCTTGAATCTTCTCCTTTTTTTTCTGTGGATCCTGACCTTTGGAATATGACAGAAAAAAATTGCAATAACGTATCTTTAAAGGACAGCCCTGATGTGTTAAATAGTTGTGAGAACAGTTCCCAGGCTTCTGATAGCCCAGATCTCTGTAAAGAGTATGAAAGTGGTCAACCGTACAGGCAGCAGTTAAACATATGGACGGACTACTTCTCAACAACAGCAGCTCAGTTAGACAGTACAAATGTGAGTCAATATCATTCTCAGGAACAGGAACCTTCAAAAACATTGCATATGTCTGCTGGTAATTTCTTGGATTTAGACTTCATTGATCATGAAAATAGTAGTAGTGGAAACACTGATACTGCTAACTCTTTGTTTTTTGTCAAACACAATGTTGATATAATCCATGGAGGCCAAAGTCCATCAACTGGAGAGAATGAATATTTAATAAGACCAGAGACATCAAATATGTTTATAGACCATGCAACTCTAATAAGTCATAGTGAGGAGGCAGAAGATCTTGACCAGATAAGAGGTACACAGGCAAAAGCAGAGGATGCACATCTGAATCCTCTTCTAAAAGGCAAAGAAGCTGGAAAAGATGCTGGAGTCACAGAAAGGATTCTGAATAACCCAATTTCTCCTCCAGGTGGCAACATTGGACGGCATAATGGTAAGAACACTGTTGTCGTTTCTAAATATTAAGCTGGGTTCAAACATTACTATTGATGTGAAGTGCATTAATGGGTTGTCACACAGTTCAGTGGTCTAGAAATCGGGCCTGCATTTTTTTGGGATGGTGCTCCACACTGCAACACACTAGGGGTTGATTTACTAAAGCCAAATCCACTCTGCGCTACAAGTGCAGGGCAAGTGCACTCCAAGTGCACTTGGAAGTGCAGTCATGTAGATCTGAGGGGAAGATATAAAATGAGGGGAAGCTCTGCTGATTTCTATCATCCAATCATGTGATGCTGTTTTTTATTTTCCTTTCATGTCCCCCTCAGGTATACAGCGACTGCACTTCTAAGTGCACTTGCAGTGCACTTTCAAGTGCAATTGCAATGCACTGATAGTGTATGGTGGATTTTCCTTTAGTAAATAAACCCCATAGTGTGTTGCCTCGCAGTGCACTGCAGTGTGACACGCCTCCATCTTAAAGGTATGTTGGGATGCCATTCAGAATGACTGCAACATTGCAAGTAGCGTGCGGTGTCGTCCATTGCGGTAACATGTACAGAAATGTGCACAATCTCATAACCCGACACTGTGAACAGAGAGCCTTAATGTGCTGTTTAAATTCTGTGACTATGGCTTTAAGCTCGGAGTCTTGGTTAAACTGACATTTCTGAATGAGAACAAAAGCAAAGCTATATTACACTATATGATATACACACGTAGAGTAAATAATATTCTTTAAATGTTGTCAAACATCTCAATTATTCTTTTTTTTTTAAATTTATTGAAGGTCACATTCAAACATGGAAAGATTAGAAAATTAGAAATGCTAGATTAGAAAATGTATCAGATCAGATAATCTAGATTTGGCAGTAGATGCAGAATGGCTCAGGATACAAATCTATATAGTACCTTTATTAATCAGGCTGATATCGGTGTCTTTAAAAGTATTTTATTGGGGGTATGTAGACTGTCATACAAAGATAAACATTCTTTTTCTTTCATAGATATAGACAATATATTTCAAAAGACAATGCCTGATACAGTTTTTTCAGCAGAGTCTCCAGATACAGTTCAGTCAACCTCCATGACCATTGTAAGTGAAAACCAAGCTAGCCATGAGTCCCGATTCCATCCTTTTCACTTGGGGGAGAAGAGTGCCTCTATTCTTCTTCAAAGGAGAGAACGTAAGAAGACATCAGAAGAGACCTCAGAACACAGCTGGAGCATAATTTTAAGCCAGACTGAAGCTTCTGATACCTCTCCTGAAGATATTTTCAGCAGAGCCGACACCAGAGATGTGGCTTTATATGAAGGATGTGATACACAGGAAAGATCTCAGACAGCAATCAGAGATAATGATTATGCAGAACTTGAAGAAAGCTTTGAACTGTGTAAAATGGAAGACAGCGATACCAGAACAAGCACAGCAACAAATAATGACAAAGGGCTGCAGTCAAAGCTTTCTCCAGAAGGTGGCGCATGTGCTCTCCATCTGGGTAAGAATGCTGCTCAGCAAAGGTAAGAATACTTTTATAAGTGTTCAGTCTGCAAAGAGTCTAAGGCTTACCATACATGTTACAATCTGACCATACAATCTCTGTAAAATCAATTTTAGATCTACCAAAACAATATAATTTGAGGGCCTACCTAATCTATCCAATCTATTAATATCCAATCAGGCAGGCTGTTGCATTACATACATGATGGTAGATCTAAAGGAAATGGTGCAATCAGATTGTAACGTGTGATGTGAGTATAAGACAACTAATACTGTTACTACATGGTATTGAGGGCTAGTAAATAATAATATATAATGCTCAATGTACAGTATAGTGAGTACACCCCTCACATTTTTGTACATATTTTATTATGTTTTTTTCATGTGACAACAATGAATAAATGACACTTTGCTACATTGTAAAGTAGTGAGTGTACAGCTTGCATAACAGTGTAAATTTGCTGTCCCCTCAAAATAACTCAACACACAACCACTAATGTCTAAACCACTGGCAACAAAAGTGAGTACACCCCTAAGTGAAAATGTCCAAAGTGTCAATAGTTTGTGTGGCCACCATTATTTTTCAGCACTGCCTTAACCCTCTTGGACATGGAGTTCACCAGAGCTTCAAAGGTTGCCACTGGAGTCCTCTTCCATTTTTCCATGACAACATCAGGGAGCTGGTGGATGTTGGAGACCTTGCGCTCTTCCACTTTCCATATGAGGATGCCCCACAGATGCTCAATAGGGTTTAGGTTTGGGGACATGCTTGGCCAGTTCATCACCTTTACCCTCAGTGTAACAGAAAAAAACGGACTGGACGGCCGCACTCCTGTGCAATGACTTTATTCTTGATCAAAATACAGCATACAGGTGAACCACAATGACCGGCTGACGCGTTTCACACCAACGGGTGCTTAATCATAGCCTGGCTTGCAGGCAGTGCTGGACCCACACTCTGGGGATAGAGCTTGAAGCAGCACGGTCTTGAATTACCTAGAGGGACGCTTATCTTTTCACCTTTACCCTCAGCTTCTTTAGCAAGGCAGTGATTGTCTTGGAGGTGTATTTGGGGTTGTTATCATGTTGGAATACTGCCCTGCGGCCCTGTCTCCAAAGGGAGGGGATCATGCACTGCTTCAGTAGGTCACAGTAAATGTTGGCATTCATGGTTCCCTCAATGAACTGTAGCTCCCCAGTGCCCACAGCACTCATGCAGCCCCAGACCATGACACTCCCACCACCATGCTTGACTGTAGGAATGACACACTTGTCTTTGTACTCCTCACCTGGTTGTCACCACACACGCCTGACAACATCTGAACCAAATAAGTTTATCTTGGTCTCATTAGACCACAGGACACGGTTCCAGCAATCCATGTCCTTAGTCTGCTTGTCTTCAGCAAACTGCGGGCTTTCTTGTGCATCATCTTTAGAAAAGGCTTCCTTCTGCGACGACAGCCATGCAAACTAATTTGATGCAGTGTGCGGTGTATGGTCTGAGCACTGACAGGCTGACCCCCCACCCCTTCAACCTCTGCAGCAATGCTGGCAGCACTCATACATCTAATTCCCAAAGACAACCTCTGGATATGACGCTGAGCATGTGCACTCAACTTCTTTGGTCGACCATGACAAGGCCTGTTCTGAGTGGAACCTGTCCTGTTAAACAGCTGTATGGTCTTGGCCACCATGCTGCAGCTCAGTTTCAGGGTCTTGGCAATCTTCTTATAGCCTAGGCCATCTTTATGTAGAGCATCAATTCTTTTTTACACATCCTCAGAGAGTTCTTTGCCATGAGGTGCCATGTTGAACTTCCAGTGACCAGTATGAGAGAGTGAGAGCGATAACATCAAATTTAACACACCTGCTCTCCATTCACACCTGAGACCTTGTAACACTAACGAGTCACATGACACCAGGGAGGGAAAATTGCTAATTGGGTCCAATTTGGACATTTTCACTTAGAGGTGCACTCACTTTTGTTGCCAGCGGTTTGGACATTAATGGCTGTGTGTTGAGTTATTTTGAGGGGACAGCAAATTTACACTGTTATACAAGCTGTACACTCACTACATTGTAGCAAAGTGTCATTTATTCATTGTTGTCACATGAAAAGATATAATAAAATATTTACAAAAATGTGAAGGGTGCTCTTACTTTTGTGAGATACTGTATATGAAGTTAGCACAGTAAGCTCATGCAAGGCACTGTTTACCTTTTTTTTAACACCTAAAGACACAGAAGTGCCCGTGACAGCAGGAGGTTATATGCTGAGAGCCAATCACAGCGGTCACATAATACAGAGACCATGCTGCTTCAAAGCTGAGCATTAAATGCATTTAAGCACTATGAGACCGCCCGCCGCATATATACTGTGGCAAGGCGGCTCTACTGCACGAAACAATGTACTTGTACATTGTCGTGTAATAGATACTATGGGCGCGAGTGCATGCCCGCTTGCACGGAGGGAAGCTAATGCGTGGGTCCGGTGGACCCAATGTCCGCAGGCCACCCGCAATTGCACTACAGAGAGGCAGAACGGGGATGTATGTACACAAGGAAAGTCCCTGTTCTGACAAGGGAATTATACAGAGATGGTCTGTTCCTAGTAATCAGGAACAGTGATCTCTGTGTTCTTCCTGTCAGTCCATCCCCCACACAGTTAGTAAACACAAACAGGGAAAACACAGGTTACCCTTTGATCGCCCCTGATGTTAACCCCTTCCATGCCAGTGTCATATATACAGTGATCAGTGCATTTTTTTAGCACTGATCACTGTATTGGTGTCACTGGTCCCCAAAAAGTGTCACTTAGGGTCAGATTTGTCGCAGCCCCGCTAAAAATTGCTGATCCTGCCATTACCAGTAAAAACAATTAAAAAAAATAAAAATCCCTAAATCAATCCCATAGTTTGTAAACACTATAACTTTTGCATAAACCAATCAATATATGTTAATTGGGATTTTTTTCTTCCAAAAATATGTAGCAGAATACAAATTGGGCTAAACTGATGAAGAAATCAGATTTTTTTACATATTTTTATTGGATGTGTTTTATAGCAGAAACTAAAAAATATTGTTTTTTTTTTGTTTTTTTCAAAATTGTTGCTCTTTTTTTGTTTATAGCACAAAAAATAAAAATTGAAGAGGTGATCAAAAGAAATATCTATTTGGGGGAAAAAAAAGGACATCAATTTTTTTTGGGTACAACGTTGCAGGACCACGCAATTGTCATTTAAAGTACCGCAGTGCTGTATTGCAAAAAATGGCCTGGTCATTAAAGTGGATGTAAACCTGATTGATGAAATTTGAGGTGGGCACATCTATCTCCAGTGTTTTGTTATCTCTCTCCAAAGCACTGTGTCCCATAGCTGTCTCCTGCTGTGTTCTTCTGTTATGAGCCTGATAAGTTCTCTGTTACATATGATAAAAGCAGCCAGAGTTTTGTGTTGGGGAGGATGCTATAAATAGATTAGCACAGCTCTGAGCAATACAACAAACGGAGCTGAAAGTCTCTATCTATGAGGAGAAGGGGTATGTGCCTTTCCTCCAATCAGCTCTGTTGGCTGTCTTGGCTGTCTCTGCAGTCTTAACCAGGAAGAGAAAATTTGCTAACATGAAGTGCAGTTTCTAAAGGATATATACAGATGAAGACAGCAGATATGCATGTAATACATATGTAGGGAGATTTGTTTCATCTCTGTGTATCATCTGAGGCTGTTCACATCACTGGGTATATGTGAGGGTTTACATCCACTTTAAGGGGGCAAATCCTTCCAGGGCTAAAGTGGTTAAAGGTGGTGCGGCTTCTGTATCATGTGACCGCTGTGATTGGCTCTCAGCAATACACAAATATCAGGCTAACTTTAGTGTTTTTTTTTCTTATTCATGAAACAGTTTCTTTCCAAAAAAAGTGTTTGAAAAATTGCTGCGTTAATACTGTGTAACATAAAAAGTTGCAATGACCATCATTGTATTCCCTAGGGTGTCTGCTAAAAATTATATATAGTGTTTGGGGGTTCTGAGTAATTTTCTAGAAAACAAATGATGATTTTTACATGTAGGAGAGAAGTGTCAGAATTGGCCTGGGTGGCAAGGGGTTAATTACCATAAGTAATATACAAATAATTATAATATATTATTTTTAAGGTAATTTATTATATTTCAAAAACTGTACTCAAGCAGGTGGCTTAATGGACAAATCACTGAAGTTATAAATAGATAAATAATAAATTATTATCTTATAACATATAGCATACTAATATATGATTTAGCTTGTACCTTTTCATCAGCAGCAGATTCTCATTCACATGGAGTTATGGGTAAATCTTATACACATAAATCCATGTTTTTCCTTGTAGTTAAGAGGGCTGGGCTGGAAGGGAGCATGTGTCTTTTAGAAACATGTCCCCTTCCATGACACTACAGTGAGAGACCAGCCTCCACTGCAGCATATTTATTATTGGACAGCTTGGGCCAATGGTGCTTTACATAGAAACATAGAAAAGTGACGGCAGAAAAAGACTGAGTAGTCCATCGAGTCTGCCCCTTTTTATTTTTAGTTTATTTATTTTTTTTAGTATAATTTGTAGAACTTGCTTGGGACAAATATATATACTCCGGTTTATACACCCCAGTCTTCACTTCAGCACAACTCTTGCTTAAGACTACCTCTCCTCAACTCCTCCAGCACTACTCTTGCTGCAGAATAGCACTCCAGAGCTCCTCAAGCACTTCTCTTGCTTGAGCTCCCAGAATCAGCTAGCACATAATTGGTTAGGCCTGACACTGGCTCAGCGAGGCCTCAGTAAATTTCCTTTTGCAGGCAGTGACCCCGGGCCCCTATAGTGGAGGGATAGTTCTGATACTGATCCCAGTCAGCCTTCTTCCAGGCCTGCCAGCCCTCCTTGCTGCAGCTGCCTGACTCCACTGCCCACGATACCACAGTCCTCTCCTCTGGTTCTGCACCCATCTCCGACTGCATTCTCCCAGTCCTCTCAGACGTGCCTCTCCAGTCCTCCTGACTGTGCATGTCAATCACCAGTCCTCCTGGCTGCAACCGGTGGTTCCTCTCCCTGGAGACTTGCCCTGCAGTACTCTGTCCTGCGGTCCTCTCTTACTCCTCCTGTGCCTCTTGTCCAGGACACCTCCACGTTTTCTTGGAGGGCCTTGTCCGCACCCGAGCCCAGGATCAAGGTCACCCCCCCAGACTGGGGAGTTCCATCCAAGGCCCCGACAGCCTCAGTGCTCCATTTCCAACTCTTTCACCTGACAACTCCTCCCTGACCCTGGGTACTTAAGGAGGCCTGCCCCCTGCCAATCCAGGTTGGAGATTGGTCAGGGCCCCCAGAATACCCCAGACAGCTCCAGCTCTCCTCTCCTCCTCCCTTTCCAGAAAGCTCTGGAGAGTAAAGGGAGGTCTCAGGAAGGCTGCCTGTGAGTCACCAGCTCTACACTGAGCCACTCCCAGCCCAAAATGAAAACAAACAGGCCTAGCCACCAGCTAGGGCTGCATACATTTTCCTACTCTCTCTCAAAAAAAAAAACTATCTCTAGCACCTATCTACCTAGGGGGTGCTACACTGGGAAAAAAAGGCACTTGTGGTTTTAACCAATCTTTTTTTTTGTACAATTCTCCTTTAAGGGGCGAGTGGCGGGCCGAGGGGGGAGGGGGGGCATCCTATGCCTACATACATTTACTAGCTAGTGTCCTTCATTCACATCTCAGAAAGTTGGGAGGCATGTTATTGTGATTGGCCAGCTGATTCGATTGTGAACTAAGCATTTGCCTGCCAAATGATTCTAGCTGACCCAACTTGGTGCCACTTCACCCTCTGATTCCTTTGCTCTGGTTTACTCTGGGGTACCCTCTGGTGTACCATTTGAGTTTTGCTGTGTTCCCCTACACTTCAGATTCTTCCTCAGTGTCTGCATGCCTTGATGTAGACTGAAGTGAGCTATACATAGCAATAGATTCCTCCACCCACCATAACCAGCATTGAACTTACGGGCTGCATCAATACTGAAACAGTGACTACATCTTAGAGGATGCAGTCACTGTTCAGCTGACAATTTTCCATCCAGCCCCTCGAGCAAGTTGGTGCCAACAGGGACACCCACAACTCCACAACTTGCCAATTGAAAAGGAATTGGCCAAAAATCTAGCCATTTATGACCAGCTTCAGGTATCTTGTATATTTGAGAGTGATCTAACTTCTGCGCTACTATGAATGACTATACAAGTGTAAAATTTAAAGCAATCACCTGTGACAAAGTGTGTTGGAGGTTGCTGCTTAACACCAATAGTGTGCCCACATAAACTATATATGAAACTGTATGTGTAAGGATGAAGCGCTACCTCCTCAAAAGCAAATTAAATTACAATTCCAAATAATAAATAATCCTAAACAGTGATGTTGGTGTCCCCAATTAGAACTATTAATATGCATACTGTATATCAAATGACTTATATACTGCAACAATGATGATGATGATAACATCCTATTAGCTCAATTCATACAATGTCAGTGATATTAATGCGACGTATTACAACAATAGAATAATATACAACATAACTAAAAATCAACATACAGTATATTATAGTGAGCGTGGCCACTTAACCAGTGGTACATGTGAAGCATCAAGTGTGCTTATATTGCAACAAGTCCATACAGTAAGTGAACATGCCAGAACACTCCTTGATGGTAATGGACACTAATTTAAATCAAGTCAGTTTAAATCATCATTTAAATCATGATTTAATTCACTAGTAAAAAGGCTTGATTTAAATCATAATTTTTAAAGAGCAACTGTCATCTCTGTCCCACAGCAGCTCCTCCTCTGACCTGCTGTTGACTCATCGACAGTCCCATTCACTTTAATCGGATGGCTGGGGATGCAGCAGTGACACAACAAGGTGAGGGACATGGCGGCAGCAGGTGAGTGGATGCCCACTAACAAGCGCTGCCATGATGGATCTGAAATGACAGGTGCTCTTTAAATGTAAGGATTTATTCTTGCTGGTAGTTAGAATCTTTAATATTTGCAAACAAAATGAAGGTTTCCTATTTAGAATAATAAGCTGTCAGGTTAGTAAACATTGACCACTGCCTACACCTATAACTGGCCTTTGCAGCAAGGAGCATTGGAGGGCAACAAACAGCAAAAAAAGGGCCAAGGATAAATCCAAGGCAAATACCAAGCTCTACTTACCGACCAGCCTGAGACCAACCAGATTAACCTGTATAACAGTATGTGTTTAACCAGTTCCCGACCGCGCGCCGTGTTTTCACGGCGGCAGTCGGGATACTGAGCGCGAATCGCAGTAAATAGACAGCGATCTGCAATCAGCCACTAGGGGGCGCGCACCCGCCGCACTCCTGAGGAGTGTGCCCGCGGCTCGGGCGGACCCGATGTCCGCCAGCGAGCTGCGATGAGCGGCCACAGGGAAAGAACGGGGAACCGCCGATGTAAACACCGCAGTTCCCCGCTCTGTTAGTAGGGGCATGGGTGATCTACTGATCCCTGTCACTGGGATCAGTTAGATCTCTCATGCCCATGGTAGCCCAACCCCCCCCACAGTAAGAACACACCCAGGGAACACAGTTAACCCCTAGCTCTCCCCCTGCAGGTTAACCCCTTCACTGCCAATGACATTTATACAGTAATCAGTGGACATTTAAATTTCTGATAGCTGAATAAATGTCATTGGTCCCAAAAAAGTGTCAAAAATGTCCGACATGTCTGCTGAAATATCGCATTACCGCTAAAAATCGCAGATCGCCGCCATTACTAGTAAAGAATTTAAAAAAAAAATAAAAACCCCAGAAATGAATTCTCATCATCCGTAAACACGGCCACTTTTGCGCAAACCAATCAATAAACGCCGATTGCGATTTTTTTTTATCATATAAATCGGCCAAAAACTGTGAAAAAAATGTTTTTTTTATATTTTTTTTTTTGGATTTGAATTTTAGCAAAAAGTAAGAAATTTGGGTTTTTTTGCAAAATGGTCGCTCTTCTTTTGTTTATAGCGGCGAACAGAAATGACGCAGAGACGATCAAATACCACCAAAAGAAAGCTCTATTTGTGGGAAAAAAAGGACGCAAATTTTGTTTGGGTGCAACGTTGTCAGTTAAAGCGACGCAGCGCCGAATCGCAAAAAGTGCTCTGGTCCTAAAGCTGGAAAACCTTCCAGTTGGTAAGTGGTTAAAAACGGGGATTTAGTTGCACAAATTTACAAATGCATGCGTAAGCTACAGGCCCTGCCAAGGCACCCTGTGATCTGTAGTCCCTTGGGAACCTTGGCAGGGTCTGTAGCTTAAGCATGCATTTGCATATTTGTGCAACTAAACCCCTGTTTTTAAATGCATCATGTTAGACAGGTTAATCTGTAGAGCTTGGCATTTGCCTTAGATTTATCCTTGGCCCTTTTTTTTTTGCTGTAGTGTACATAGATTTGCAAAACAATGGTATAAAGGAATATTCCTGCATTTTATTTTATCTCATGGTTACTGTGAAATTGTGTGAATGCATCAATGCAGTGCATGTTATCTCAGCTTACAGAGCTTGGATTCATTGAATGAGTTTACCAAAAATGTAAATATTGCAGAATATACAGCCTCATGTATATCACTAAGCTCCATTTCATGCTGAATAAACTAAATTATTAATGCATCTTAACCGGTTGACGGCTACAGCACGGACCTACTTTGCCGGGAGGCCGTCAATAGACATCTTCCCGAGCCTGCGCTGTTTGCGCGTCCCTGTGGGTCGTGCGCAGTGCGATCTGTGATCACTGAGTCTATGAGACACAGCTGATCACAGATCGGAGGAAGGGGCCGATCCCGGTCCCTTACCACGTGATCAGCTGTCAGCCAATAACAGCTGATCACGTGATGTAATCAGAAGCTCAGTAATTGGTATTTTTTCCCCTCACACTGTCACCGGCTTCTGTCAGAGGGAAATTGGTCCCTCACACAGAGAGCCGTGGCTGCTCATCTGTGCCCACCAGTGCCATCTGCCAGTGCCACCAATCAGTACACACCAGTGCCACCTACCAGTGTCCACAGTGCCACCTATCATTGCCCTTAGTGCCACCTATCGGTGCCCACAGTGCCACCTATCAATGCCCACCAGTGCTGCCAATAAATGCCCATCAGTGCCTCATCATCAGTGCCACTGTCAGTGCTGCCTATCAGTGTCACCTACCAGTGCCTACCAGTGCCTATCAGTGCCACCCAGCAGTGCCTATCAGTGCCACCTATCAGTGCCACCCATCAGGGCCAACCATCAGTGCCACCCATCAGTGCCACCTATTAGTGCTCATCAGTGCCACCTCATCAGTGCTTATCAGTGCCACCTATCAGTGCCCATTAGTGCCATCTTAACAGTACCCATCAGTGCAGCCTATCAGTGCCCATCAGTACAGCCTATTAGTACCCATCAGTGTCGCCTCATCAGAGCATATCAATTAAGGAGAAAAATGACCTGTTTTCAAAATTTTATAACAAACTATGCAAGTTTTTTTTTTTTTTTAAATTTTCAGTATTTTTTCATTTTTTTTAGCAAAAAATAAAAAACCCAACAGTGATTAAATACCACCAAAAGAAAACTATATTTGTGTGACAAAAAAAAAATAATTTGGGTACAGTGTTACATGACCACGCAATTGTCATTCAAAGTGTGACAACGCTGAAAGCTGAAAATTGGTCTGGGCAGGAGGCAAGTGCCCAGTAAGCAAGTGGTTGGATAGAAAACTATCTTTAGATAGATTTTTACTCCAAAAGCATTTTATTAAAATAAATTTGATAAGAATAAAAAAATCAGATTTAAAAAAAAAAAATTTAATTTTTTGATTTCTTTTTTTTAAAAATCATCGATTTTTATCCACCCTGGGGACCCCAGAAGAAGAGGATTGGGGCTGCTCTGTGCAAGATCATTACCAAGCATAACATGTTTGTTATTCTAATTTAAAAAAATGAAGGTTTATTGTCTCTTTACATTCCCACTAAGGTCTCATTTCCATGGGGTGTACTGAAGTGTACACCCATGTGAAGGTTCTGCTTATCCACATGGGGATGCACTGATGTCCCATGCACCCCCATGCATGTCAATTGGGATGTCAAATTGAGAGTAGTGTCTGTGTCTATTCAGCTGCTGCTTCCCAAATGACATGAAATGAACTGCATGCATGGGGGATGCATGGAACACCTGTGAATTCCTTTTCAGGCAAACACGGCCCTCAAACAGGTGTATGCTATAGTAAACCCTTTGTGAACAAGGCCTCACTATGTTTCTTTTTTATTTTTACAATGTAAAATATACATAATTAATGAATCATTTATTTACTTTTTACATGGGGGGTGCTCTGGTGAAACATCAGAGGTCTAAAGAGACCCCTGATGTCTCTTTAATTGAGATAGAGAAAGGGTCTGAGGACAAAGAGTTCCCTTTCTCAGCAGCCTCGGCTGCACTGCAGATGAATGAATAGAAGTTCTGTACAGTCTCCTATTCATTCACAGACTTAAAGTGGGTGTAAAGCCACCCAAAAAAAAAATAAAAATCTGCAAAGCAAAGGCATAATGAGCTAGTATGCAGTGCATACTAGCTCATTATGAAACACATACCTAGGAACAAAGCTGTTGCAGCGGTCTCGGCACACCGCTGTGACCGGCCACATCGTTCTTCTGGGTCTGCAGCTCCATCCAATCACAGCGCAGGCTCCAGTGCTGTGATTGGCGGAAGCCGCACTGACATCACTCCCGTGCATGCGCACGGGAGCCATCATTTACGGCACAAATACAGAAGAAACGGCACCCTGGACTACCCCGGGTGCCGATTCTTCAGTTGACGTCGGCACATGCAGATACAGGGGTTATCTCCTAAACTGTACAGGTTTAGGAGATATTTCCTGAACCTACAGGTAAGCCTTATTTTAGGCTTACCTGTAGTTTAAAGTGGTTGTCATAACTTGACAACCACTTGAATTTGCTTCAGTGATACGCCACTTTGTGCCAATGGATTATACGCCACTGGTCCTGAGCACACACATTAATAGTTGAAGAAGGACGGCTGGACACTGAGCTGCTCAGGTGCAGAATGTGCGGCATTGCGCTCACCTTCTGGGAGGCGAAGAAATGAGCCAGGAGCCTCTCATGGTGCCCCCTACCGACCCCAGTTTGGTGCAAGGGATACATAGAGACTGGCCATATAGTTGGTCACTCAGCCCACATAGAGCAGGCACAAGATATTACTCATTCCACTCAGGATGACACAGGTGGTTTCCTGATACCCACCATCCTCAGCTGCCTCAATAGAGCTGGGCACTGCCACTACTCCCATCTGCCGCTTCCCATCGCATTGAGCGGACATCGTGCTACGCTGAGCTACAGAGAGGAGCTGCGAAGGTGGTGCAGAGACACCAAATGGCTAGTTAGGGGTACTGCAACCAGGCTGCGCCGAGTGGAGAAAACTTCTGACTTCTCTGGCCGCCTTTAGCACTTCCTTTCCTGCCACTTGTGATTGCTGCTCGATGGACCTGGTCTTCTCTCTATCGGGTGCCTCTCGTCAAGCCTCCTACTGGCCCCAGGCCTGAGTGCCCGACTGGTCAGTCCACCCCTGGCCCCAGCTGAAAAAAGACAAAAAAAAAAAAAAGAAAGGCCATGAAACTTAATAGATATGACATCAGAACAAAAAAAGGAGATAAAGAAAAAAAGAAGAAAAAGGGTTGATTGTCAGCCCTCCATGGCCAAAGGCCCAGATCATTTGATTACCATATCATTCAGAAGGTTGCAAATAGCATAGCCAAGGATTCCATGTCTTCTCAAATTTAGCCTGTTTGTCTTCAACAAGGCTAACAATCTTTTCATTCAGCATAATACAGGACAGTTTAATTTTTATCATGGCTAGGTCAACAACTGTGGACTTCCACGCCCTCGCAATAGTCATTTTAACAATTAGAAAGAAATACAAAAATTAAAGACTGTGGGATTGATTTACTAAAACTGGAGAGTACAAAATCTGGTGCAGCTGTGCATGGAAACCAATCAGCTTCCAGGTTTTATTGTCAAAGCTTAATTGAACAAGCTGAGGATAGAAGCTGATTGGTTACCATGCAGATCTGCACCAGATTTTGCACTCTCCAGTTTTAGTAAATCAACCTGTGTGTGCCTTGGGGTGTCCTCCATAGGCTCATTCAAAAGTGCAATTTTAGCAGTTTAGGGGACCTAACTCGTAACTGTATGAAGTAAAGTGACGACCCTGATCAAAAACCATCTAACTCTAAGGCAAGTCCACCACACATGGAACATGGTACCCTCCTGTTCTCAGCCCCAGAAGCATACAGGAGATGCGTCCAGGTAAATGCTGGCTATCCTGGAGGGAACCATGTAGCAGCAGGATATCACCTTATAATTTGCCTCAACCAAAATCATGTTAAGTATACCAGAGTTTATTCTACCTGTCCAGGTGGACCAACTCTCAGGTGGAATCTCCTCCCCTAGGTCCATCTCCCATGCCCATTGGTAGGACAAATTGTCTGGAGAAGCAGAGGAAACCAAATACAACACGGAGATGCCTCCCCGCAGGGCGGGGTACCAGATACATCTGGTTTCATATCAGCTTCTACATTTATAAATGTTCCACCTTCTAATGTTAAGCAGTTTTTGAATTCACCAGTGAGTGTTATGTATCAGTGTAATATATAATTGACATTTGGTACCATATTATTGGCTGACTGAGGATGCCTGTAAAAGAAATAGGCGTCCTTTTATAAAACTGTGATCAGCGGTGATCCCAAGGATCACCGCTGATCACAGTTCATTTTCAGTTTATAAAGCAGAGATAATTGGGAGAGAAGCTGTTCTTCACTGGTGATCTCTGCAAGTGGAGAACTGTCATTCACTGACATAGAAACGGGCAGTTTATAAAGCGGTGATCTCCGCACTTCACTGGGGATCTCGGTCAGAATTCACCCTCCCCAATTCACCAGCTCAGAGGTGGAGAATTGAGGGGGTGAAGAGGGAATCCCGAGGAAGGAGGAAGATTAGAGACTTCCTCCTGCCTCGTTCAGACCCCCCAACACAGTAACCATGTCCCCCTGCCCTGTATATGTGTATATATGTACATACATGTATATGATGTGTGTGTGTATATACGTGTACATATAATGTATGTGTATATATATATATGCATATATAATGTGTGTATGTGCTTATATATACATATATAGTGTAGGGGGGCTAATAATTTTATTTACTATTTGGGCGGGCTCCTCGGAGAATGTCCGTTACTGAGCAGTGATAATTTATCACTGCTTAATAAATGGACATCTCTGAGTTTCTGTGAATTTTGGTGCTGTAATCTCGGAATGTCTCACAAGATCAGGGCATTCTCCACAGTTTAAAGCGTTTGTAGATCTCTTCACTTCACTAACAGTGAAGTGATCTACACACCTTTATAAGCAGGCACACAGAGGAGAACAATCTCCTCTGTGAATGCCGGAGAAGTCAGCAGTGGATTTTTTACACTGCTTTATAAACGTACACCATAGTCTTTAAATGGTTAAACTTTCCTGATAACAGCCCGGGAGATAATTGCTTTGAAAGAAGAATATACATTGTTGCTTGTTTATACTTCTAACTCTCAACAACTATCCGGGCAGCCGGCCAAGTTAAACAGCTGTTTAAACAGATGAAGCAGAGAACGGCTCTCGGCTCTCGCTGAATCCGACACTGAATCTGACAGCTGTTTTAACACGGGGAGAGAAGGAACGGCAGTCACTCGCCAGGACGCGATTTCAGGTCGCCATGGCGACCTGGCGCCTGGGGTTTGTCGAGGCCTGAGATAAGACACTATCTATGTAAGTTTAACTCTTGTGTCTCCCTGACAGCAGAATTTGTCCAGTCACCGCTGCTTTTCTTTTCTTTCTTTATAATCTCTGTTCCCTCCGCACAGTCTGTGTCATTCCCCTTGTTTTCTTCCTCCTTCAGCAGCAGTAAATCTTAAAGCTGTCAGCGGACCGGCTTCTAGTGGCTTTGTTTTTAGGCGCAGTGCCAAGAATAGAGAGCAACTGAGCATGTGCAGAGCAGTGGGAGACTGGATTTTAAACAGTATAATTATTATTTCTAAAATTATTATGTTTTAAATAGATATACCTGCGTAAGAGGCCAGCCAGAAGCATGGGCGTCCACAGAATTTTTTTCAGGGGGGGGCATTATTTTAAGGTCACCCATGCTCTGCCCCTTTTCAACAATGTCATTATCACAGTCAGAGACTGCAGACATAGTAGAGGAGACGGTTGGAGACTGCAGACATACTACAGGAGACGGTCAGAGACTGCACACCTAGTACAAGAGACGGTCAGAGACTGCAGACCTAGTACAGGAGACGGTCAGAGACTGCAGACATTGTACAGGAGACAGTCAGACTGCAGACCTAGTACAGGAGACAGTCAGAGACTGCAGACCTAGTAGAGGAGATGGTCAGAGACTGCAGACCTAGTAGAGGAGATGGTCAGAGACTGCAGACCTAGTAGAGGAGATGGTCAGAGAC
>BLSH010396517.1:357888-376818 GCA_018402905.1 Glandirana rugosa
TGTACAATACGACTAATAACGGACCTATAAAACTTGCATGTAAATTGACACACTAATCCTCGACACAAAGAACATATAGAACAAAACCCATGAATGACCGTGATTTGACGACATGGATACAGACAAAAGTTTATTTCGGAAAAAGACTATTTTTTTTTAGATCACATTGGTTAACGGAAGTCTTCAGTGGATTAATCATTTATATCAGGTGAACACACATTAAATTAGAGTCGTTTTTATGTCGACAAGACACTTCGGGAATCACTGGTTTGTCGTAGTACTTCCGGTTCCTTTTGTGGTCTGGATGATGGATTGAACAGTGCTCCGTGAGATGTTCAAAGCTTGGAATATTTTTTTTAGAACCTAACCCTGCTTTAAACTTCTCCACAACTTTATCCTTGACCTGTCTGGTGTTTTCCTTGGCCTTCATGATGCTGTTTGGTCACTAAGGGCTTCACAGAACAGCTGTATTTTTGCTGAGATTAAATTACACACAAGTGGACTATATTTACTAATTAGGTGACTTCTGAAGGCAATTGGTTACACTAGATTTTTTTTTATCAGAAAAAGGCTTTATTTGAAAACAGACATAGGTACAGCAGTTTAGTGCCAGTAAGTACCCAAAACAAGATATACAAGAAACACAGCTCCTAATCACACAGTTAAATGTACGTTCAAAATATCCAGGCAATAATCAGCATAACATGTAGATACCTCAAACCTAGAGGGTCCACCAAAACATTAACATCAGCTTCAATTTGAAAGACCTTGCAAGAGACACAGCTGAACCAGTTCCAGAGGACTGAGTGTAGGAGTATCTAGCCAAGGAGCCCATGGCTTCTCAAATTTGTCAAGGCAGCCCCTATCTTGATATATATATTTTTCTAAACGCAGGGAGTCGCCAAGAGAGCGAATTCATTCCTGCAGGGAGGGAAGATTTCCAATGTATCAAAAGTAATTCACGTGCCACAAACAAAGCTCTGGATATGGCCTCTCGTGCAAAATCTCTAGATTCTGCATCTCCCAGAACATTCAATAAACAGCATTTAGGGTCTAGTGGCATGGTAGCTTGGAACACTGAATCAACCGTGTCAATCACCCCCTTCCAATAGCGATGGAGCTTAGGACAGCGCCAAAGTAGATGTATCAGATCTCCATGATCATACTGACATTTTGGGCAACAGGGATCTGGCTGAACACCCATTCTGTGCAGGCGCAACTGGGTGTAATGTACCCTGAGTAAGCAAGTCACCCTGCTCGAGGCGACCTCAGCACGGCTTGCAAGGAGACTTCTAACCATAGAAGTCAATGCAAGTCGCGCTGATGTCACCCCAAAAATAGCGCAGGAACCTTTTTCTAAGTCAGAGCGACCTGAGTCGCTCCTATTACAACGGTTCCATTGCACTGCATGGAGACGACTTGTCAGGTGACTCAAGTCGCCTGACAAGTCGCCTCGGTGTGAACCGGCTCTTAATTGTTTGGAAGCAGGGCTGTAGATAAGGGGGGAGTTTGGGGTGTTCAAACCCCCCCCCCCAGAGCATCCTGCCAAAAATAAAAAGTGTCTCTGCCCTGTCGTCTCTCATGGCGCCGGCACTGCAACAACAAACAGCGGAGCACAGCAGTCAGTATTGCGGGCGAAGTGGATGCAGCAGGTCGGGTGTAAGGCACACCGTCACAGACACTTACGTCACGCTGTTATGACCAGGCTGTGCTGGGTTCCCGGTGGACAGATCATAGACACAGTGGAGCGGGCGTCTCTACACTGTGTACTTCCCGCCTTGGACTTTTGAGGAGAATGGAGCAAAGAACATGCAAGGAGGCAGTACTGCTGCTAAGGAGCTGAGCCTCCCTCTTTCCTTTTCGGCTAGCTTGCTGCCTGAGAGACGGTCATCATAGACCACTTACCACCACTGCTGTGCTGCCATTGAGGTAAATGATTCTGTGGCAACTGGAAAAATTATTCACTAATCACCCAAGTCGTGGGTTACCATTTTCCACTGCTTGGTTGGTACTGACAGTCCAGCCTGGCTATGTCAGCTATGTTGTGGCGCTAACTGCAGAGCCAATGGGTTGAGGGTTTGCCAGGCACAACAACATTGCTGCCAGAGCCAGGCTGGACTGTTTGCTGCCCTTAGTGCCATGGCCCTTTTTTAATTGTGTTGAAAAGGCAATAATAAGCCCTGGTTCACACTAGGATGTGGTCCCTCACAAGGCTGTCTTTAACGTGGGGCAAAAGAAGCAGCTGCCCTGGGCCCAGCCCCAGTCATTGTTGTGGGGCACAAAGCAGCTGCCCCTTGTACCTGCGCTGCCCGTAAATAAGATGGCGGCCAAATACTACCGGGGTGGAGTTGGACTACAGCTGTGCGGCTTGGTTCCCGGCTTGGTGCTCCGTCATCTCTTCCAATCCCCAACCAACCACTGCCTGACCTGCCATCACATGACCTCCACATCCCCCTAGCAGCCAATCACTCCACCCTCTAACAACCAGACCTGTGATCAGTGGGGAGGAGAGGTACAGTCCATGCTGAAAGTCTAGAACCTGTCACACAGTAAGTAAATGACATGTGTGGTGTGGGGGGACACTGACATCACCTGTTATGGTGATCAGGAAGGACCATTGTGAGTGTTCAGCAGACAATGTACAGGGATAGGAGATAAGACAGTACATGGATTGTCTCTGACCATCTCCTGTAGAACAACTGCAGTCTCTGGCCATCTCCTCCAGTATGTCTGCTGTCTCTGATCATCTCCTGTAGTACGCCTGCAGTCTCTGACAATCTCTTGTATGCCTGCAGTCTCTGACCATCTCCTGTAGTACGTCTGCAGCCTCTGACCATCTCTTGTACACCTGCAGTCCCTGACCATCTCTTGTAGTATGTCTGCAGTCTCTGACCATCTGTTGTACGCCTGCAGTCTCTGACCATCTCCTGTAGTAGTCTGCAGTCTCTGACCATCTCCTGTAGTACACCTACAGTCTCTGACCTTCTCCTGTACTATGTCTGCAGTCTCTGACCATCTCCTGTACTATGTCTGCAATCTCTGACCATCTCCTGTACTATGTCTGCAATCTCTGACCATCTCCTGTACTATGTCCGCAGCCTCTGACCATCTCCTGTAGTATGTCTGCAGTCTCTGACCATCTCCTGTAGTACGCCTGCAGTTTCTGACCATCTCTTGTACGCCTGCAGTCTCTGACCATCTCATGTAGTATGTCTGGCAGTAAATGATATGCACAACCCTTTGGTGTGTCAGGGGCTGCAGTTGAGGCACTGAAAACCTCATTGGTTGGCCATCATTGGGATGCAGTCTCAAACCAAGCTATACATCCACACAACAAATGGAGTGTATGAGAGTCAGAACAAACTGTTCTGGTTTAAAGTAGACCTTTCATCATAAAGGCCTCTTTCACACACACTGCAGTCCCTACTTTTTCATAGGCGTTTGTGCTCTGCTCATTGCTAATAACACTTTCTAGGAGTTTTCTGTCTATTGATGAGTCCCCCCACCTCCCCAGTCCATGGTGTGCAGGCAGTGAGATGATGAGCTGTATCCTCCAGAAACCAATCAGTGAGTGGTAATTATGTGCTTTAACCTCCAGCAACCAATCAGTGAGCAGTCATGATGTGAATGGAGGGGGGCGAATCAAATGTTTGTCCAGGGTCCAATCAATATGATAGGTGGCCCTGGTCCTGCACCACATTCAAATTACCCTGCCCTTGCAATCTACAGTGAGTATCAGTGAAATCTTAATGACAACCCTGCTTGCTACGGGGCACACAGTGCATGCTCGCTCCTGTGCTGTGTGGGTCGATGGAGCCACACATTGCTGCTTGGTTCTCCCCCCCCCCCCGACCGCTTCACCACTTGGTGCCTGCTACTGAACCCCCCCCAGGACAAAAAATTATCTACAGCCCTGTTTGGAAGTACAATTTTAATAAACATCTATGTGTTATTCTGGTGGGCTTCACTATTTGGTTGTTTCTTCTCATCCTATATGAACTTGGTGGTGCTCTGCGAGGAGAAGTGTATTCGTGTGTACAACCTTGGTGGATGCCCTGGCTTGAAACATATTAAGGAAACGGTGATCTGAGTACAGTTGTGAGACTGCTTTATATGTGCTTTTCTGTTGTGGATCTGGTAAGGAGATATACTGTGCACATTGGTGTAGTGTGTTTCTGATTCACACTGAAGTTGGTGCTGGGATCCCAGTCTTCCTCTTTTATGCTCATCATATAGACTGTTGAGATATCTAGTGCTGCATACTGGACTTTTTTATTACATTTTGAAGATCAATCAAAAATATGTCAGCTGCTGTCAAATATATGTGTGTGTAGCACAGATTTATGCCTCTTAGAGAAGAACAATCATCGTTCCTTGCCTTTGAGCCAGTTCACACCACAAAAATGCACTCCAGATACGTTCCGGATGAGTTTTTACAGTTTACACCACACGCAGTTCTGGTGCGTTTTTGATGTCTTTTGCTATGTTCCAGTACAGTTCTGTGCAGGAAAATATGCAGAATGTTCTACTTTTTTTCTGCACCAGAAACTGACTGCACTGGTGTTAACTGGGTCCATTGGAATACATGGAAAACACTTTTGCATTTTGCATGCAGAAAAAAAATGCACTGCACTGCATCTGGTGTGAACTAGCACTTTTTAGCCCGCATGGAAATATGACTTTCCATAAAGCAGTAGCCATTTGTACAATATCCACCAAACGTAACAAAGACTTTCATTTACTGCTGCTCATATTTCCTATCATAAATGTCTATAGCTTGTATATACAGTTTCAAATGAATAAGTATTTTTGGTGCTAGCTATCTTTTGCTCATTTACAGCTTGCCTATTAGACATGTTTGTACTCAACAAATTGAGAAACTCACCCTCAGTTTTTTGGAAAATTCTTAGGCTTCCCATAAACAGGCAGATTTCTCCTAGACATAAGTAGGGAAGCATCTGCCCAACTTCAATCGCATCCGAATGTGCTTTTGTTACTTTACCAGTCTTCCTGTGAGAAGACTTGCGCAATTCCTCACATTCTTTCATCTTTTCAGTCAGGAGAGAAAAGTATTAGTCAGATTATACAGCGAAATGGAAAATTATAATTGGTGAAAACAATCAATTCTGACATTGTATGTGTACTCTTGTATGACTGATCCTCGCCCAAGCATGAGGATTGACCCATAAGTCACTGGCCTTGTGTTATACAGTCCTGTGCAATTGTAAAACAATAAATATTCTTTGAGTGACAATAATATCTAAATGAGGTGCACATTGCTCAAACCTCTGAATGAGTAATAGGTGAAAACAATTAGCACATTACAGCAGATAAAACAGTTGATCCCCATGATGACAAAGCAAGTTATCTTGTGGCTGGTCTCTCTTGGAGAACATTGCTTAGTATATATTGCTCTTAGAGGGACCTCTTCACATATATGGTAATTTATTTGACATTTAAACATACATGTGCACATACAGTATCTCACAAAAGTGAGTACACCCCTCACAGTTTTGTAAATATTTTATTCTATCTTTTCATGTGACAACACTGAAGAAATTACACTTTGCTACAATGTAAAGTAGTGAGTGTACAGCTTGTATAACAGTGTAAATTTGCTGTCCCCTCAAAATACCTCAACACACAGCCATTAATGTCTAAACCACTGGCAACAAAAGTGAGTACACCCCTAAGTGAAAATTTGGGCCCAGAGTGTCAATATTTTGTGTGCAACCATTATTTTCCAGCACTGCCTTAACCCTCTAAGGCATTGAGTTCACCAGAGCTTCACAGGTTGCCACTGGAGTCCTCTACCACACCTCCATAATGACATAACGGAGCTGGTGGATGTTAGAGACCTTGCGTGCCCCCACTTTCCGTTTGAGGATGCCCCACAGATGCTCAATAGGGTTTAGGTCTGGAGAAATGCTTGGCCCGTCCATAACCTTTACCCTCAGCTTTTTTAGCAAGGTAGTGGTCATCTTGGAGGTGTTTGGGGTTGTTATCATGTTGGAATACTGCCCTGCGGCCCAGTCTCCGAAGGGAGGAGATCATGCTCTGCTTCAGTATGTCACAGTACATGTTGGCATTAATGGTTCCCTCAATGAACTGTAGCTCCCCAGTGCCGGCAGCACTCATACAGCCCCAGACCATGACACTCCCACCACCATGTTTGACTGCAGGCAAGACACACTTGCCTTTGTACTCCTCACCTGGTTGCTGCCACACACGCTTGACACCATCTGAACCAAATACATTTATCTTGGTCTCATCAGACCACAGGACATAGTTCCAGTAATCCATGTCCTTAGTCTGCTTGTCTTCAGCAAATGGTTTGCGGGCTTTCTTGTGCATCATCTTTAGAAGAGGCTTCATTCTGGGACGACAGCCATGCAGACCAATTTGATGCAATGTGCGGCATATGCCCTGGGCTCTGACAGGCTGACCCCACCCCCACCCCTTCAACCTCTGCAGCAATGCTGGCAGCACTCATACGTCTTTTTCCCAAAGACAACCTCTGAATATGAAGCTGAGCAAGCGCACTCTTTGGTCGACCATGGCGAGGCCTGTACTGAGTGGAACCTGTACTGTTAAACATCTGTATGGTCTTGGCCACTGTGCTGCAGCTCAGTTTCAGGATCTTGGCAATCTTCTTATTGCCTAGGCCATCTTTATGTAGAGCATCAATACTTTTTTTCAGATCCTCAGAGTTCTTTGCCATGAGGTGCCATGTTGAACTTCCAGTCACCAGTATGAGAGAGTGAGAGCGATAACACCAAATTTAACATACCTGCTCCCCATTCACACCTGAGACCTTGTAACACTAACGAATCACATGACACCAGGGAGGGAAAATGGCTAATTGGGCCCAATTTGGATATTTTCACTTAGGGATGTACTCGCTTTTGTTGCCAGCAGTTTAGACATTAATGGCTGTGTGTTGAGTTATTTTGAGGGGACAGCAAATTTATACTCTTCTACAAGCTGTACACTCACTACTTTACATTGTAGCAAAGTGTCATTTTTTCAGCGTTATCACATGAAAGATAGAATAAAATATATACAAAAATGTCAGGGGTGTACTCACTTTTGTGACATACTGTATGTAATGACATCTGAAGCTAGTTAATTGTTCTGATTAAAATTGATAGAATATGTAACACATACAGTATGAGAGCCAAAATCTTCTGGGTTCTATGTAAGGGGCTTCACCTCTGCACACTGATTACAGGGGGTCACTTGCTCAGCACTTGTGCCATTCATAGACTCCCATCATCAATCATGTGCAAGCAAAAATGCTGTTTTTTTTTTTCTTTTTCCTTGCATGTGATTGGGTACTCTTCAAAAAGTGAAGCCTTACCTCATTTTAGTAAGCTCTGGAGCAGCTGCACTTGCACATTCGCTTTTAGTAAATCAACCCCTGTATGTAGTGCTGACTACTTCTGCGAGTTACCACTTTCCCAGTGCCCCTCCAGATATATGATATGGATACTTGCATTCAAGTTTAAAGGTAGCATTTTTTGTCATTTTGGCCTCATGCACACAGGACGTTTTTACAGCTGCTGTTAGGGGCATTTGAAATTTTTTTAACTGCCTCTAAAAGCCTCTCCATGTTAGCCTATGTCTCCATGCACATATAAACTGTCAGAGGCTTTTGGAGGCATAAGAGTTTAGGGGCAGTAGAAAAAGACGACAGCCTGTACTTCCAGGAGCAGTAAAAACGGAAAACGTCAAAAAAGCAGCTAAATGCGTCACCCGCGTTTGACATTTTTAGGCGTTTTTACATTATAGGGAGTGTTTTTAATGGAAAAATGGAAAAAACGCAAACGCGGCAAAACACTAATGGCAAAACGCGCATTTTTAGCGCAGCTGTAGCACTGACGTTTTTAAAACGTCCTGTGTGCATGAGGCCTTTATGTACCCCAAGGAAGCTGCACACCAAGGATTACAGTAGGTTGCTGGAGGTTTCATAGTCGAGCCTCCAAGTATCCAATCAAGTACACAGCAAAGTTTTGTTTACTTTGAAGAACCAACCATGTGCAGACAGAATTTGCTTTTCGCTGAACTGTCATTTGGAGGTGACCGTGTCACTGTGCTTCACTTACTTGAATTTAAAATGATCAATTTATTTTGGAAATCTCATTTTATAAACCAAACACATTAGTTGATAATTTTTAACATATGAAAACTTGAAAAGCGGTGCAATTCAATTAGCAATAAAATATCCTGGTGAAGCTATGCTGTCATTATGTTTTTATTTTTTGGCAGATTGCTTGACATAATGAACTCCTGCAAAGTTATTTTGCTCTATGATAAATCCAATGCAAAACATGGATTTCAGTCCAAACACTCTTACCTGTAACTGTAAATGGAACTGTTGTATACTCATAGATATAATAAATCTCAAACTTAAAACAAGTTTTTTGAACCTTGGTCATATTATTTTTTGTCCTTTAGAAGTTTTAGTTCCCTGGCCAAGAACAAAATTTGTACTGGATGTTCCAGAGGAATAAACTCTTTTTTCAGATTCCTAAAAAGACAGGACAAAACTGTATTCATTGTGAAGAAAAACATGCAACATAAGGTTGTTTTATATCATATTTAATATATATTTCCACTGAGTTTCTAACAACTGATTTTAATTTGCATTTCCTGTGGACTTGGCACAATATTATCTCATTATAAAAACTTCATGGAAACGCATTTTACAGTGCTTTTAGCCAGCTATGCAGTTTTGTAAAATTATAGTGGATGCTGTTCATTTAGTAAAGAGAATGTTCAGTTTGCAAAATGAATGTTAGTAACTAAGGTGACTTAGAAAAAATAGGATTTTTTTTATCAGCACATGATTACGTTATTTACTAAGCTCAGTGAATACTCATTTTTCAAAGTGAACAGTATCTGCTATTTCAGTAAAGCAACTAAACTCTTTATAAATAATCACAAACACATAATGGATTGTTCAGTGACCCATACGTTGGGGTTGATTTACTAAAGCAATGGAGCATTTACGCTTTGCAAAGTGAAGTTTTACTTAACTTAGTGAAAGAGGTCAAACTAAGGGAAAATTATCTTTGCAAAGAATACCTATTGCAAGAAAATACCTAACATCTAAGAAAAAAACAACGGAAATTTTGCATGCACTTGATAGGATGATTGGAGCCACAACCATCCAATCACATTTCAAAGTGAACAGTTTGTACTCCTTTAGTGAATCAACTCTATTTTTAAATGATCATACCTTTCAACAATCCTGTTTTTCTGGGACTGTCCCACAATTTTCAGAGAAAGATGGGATCCCATGGACCTCAGGATAATTTCTTTGTGCTCCGCTGAATTCCATGGACAGGGAATAGACTCCTCCTATCTTCTAGTAATGGATTAATAAAGGTTGTCACAATTGCAGGTAGAGATTTAGAATTAGAATTTAGAATTAGAGCACCGCTGTCTGATTGCAGCGACAAAAGCGGTACTCTACTCTAATTACACTCATTAACATGATATTATTATTTGTTTACTTGATTGAGACAGACGTCCCTCCCTATGCCTGCAATTAAGCAGGGGCTCTCTTGCCCTCTAAACTCCTACATGGTGTCATTATATTGGGTGAGCACTGACACTGCATACTGCATCTACTGCAGCTGCTTTTAAGGTAAAGGTCAGCACCAGGTACGGGAGGGGACAATGTCAGGTTAGTGAAGGGGTAGCAATAACCCTAAGGAGCAACAGACTAAAAGTGGATGAAGAACACGGTTCTCCACAAATGCCAGCATCACAAGTTATGGTGATTAGTGTGTTCCTGCCTTTACTGTTTCCCTTTATATCTATGTCACATGTATTAGGGCTAGTGATGAATGGATGCATGAATTCCAATGGGTTTTTTTTTTAAGCACGTGATTAGAGCCAGACGCTCTAATAGGCTTCGAAAAAGGGTGGGCAGGGGGCACAGAGCACTGCTCCCTGAGCCCACCCAGTTGTGTGATAATAGCGAAAGAATATTCGCTATTGTCACATTGATTCTTCTCCTGGCCAATCAGGAAGCGGGTCCTGAGACCCATCACCCGATTGGCTGAAAGGACAGGCAATCCTATTGGACGCCTAGGAGGAGGAGAGGAAGCCGCCGTTATGCAGAGGAGGAGGAGACGCAATGGATGCTGCCATCTGCCACCTGTAGGAGCGATGCCCGCCCGTGACCTAGATGGGGTTAGTGCGGGGTTGGTGCACGGGGGGTGGGGGTATGGTGCCACCAGCCAACCAGGGGTGGTTGTTTGCTGCCCCCCCCCAAAGAAATAGCCACCAGCTGCCACTGGATCAGCTTCACCCTGATATGGTGTCATTATGCTGTAAAGTGATTGTAAACGATCACCTTGTAAAACAACCCATACAGTTTAAAATAGAAATGAAAGGCAAAACATTTGTATATACATCTAAAAAATATTATATACACCTTTTTTCCCCATTCGTTTATAAGGGATAATATTCCCTCTGTTCTCTGCATATAAGCTGGGGAGGAGAAATAGCAGCACTCTTCCCAGTAAATGGCTGTGTGGGGGGGGGGGGGGCTGTCAGGACAAGTCTGATCATTGGAGGAGAGTAGGCTCAGTTCCCAGCATAGCTAGAGAGCTGACTACAGTGTGTTCTCCTGCTTAGTGTGGTCAGTTTTTAATAGCAAAGCAGAGGAACTGGCAGGAATTTCACATAAAGGAAGAAATACAAAGAGAACAGGATACTTTTTTATGCAAGTACATGGAACAACAGGCATATATCAGGGATATGAAAAGTTGGGTTTACATACTCTTTAAATGAAAATCTATACTGCCAGCTCACCCACAGAGCCTTAGAACCTGTTCACAATGGTCAGGACTGATGCGGTATGTTTAATGTATGTTGTGTGTAGAGTTGAGTGAACCCGTTGATGTTCAGGTTCAGTGGGTTCGGCCGAACTTCGGAAAAGGTCCGGGTTCGGTACCAAACTTGACCCAAACTTTTTCCCGAACCCCACTGAATTTTTCGGCACAAAAATGACTGTAAAAGAGTCCTGGAAAGTGCTAGAGGGCTGCAAAATGATTTTAAAACAATAATCTGTCCCTTACAGCAACAGCAGGAACCTGACCCTATAGGAGTAGGCGATGATTTTAGAACAATAATCTGTCCCTTACAGCAACAGCAGGAACCTGACCCTATAGAACTAGGAGATGATTTTAGAACAATAATCTGTCCCCCTAAGCAGTAGACTCTACCTAGTCCAATCAGATGGTTCTGTAATGCAGGATGAGATCTGCAATCTGTCCCTAAAAGCAGTAGTAGTAGTAATCTCTACCTATCTGTCTATCTGCAATCTGTTCCCTCACAGCACCGGCAGCATCCTCTCCCTACACTACCAAGAGAGCATGTGACATGCAGCACTAAGTGACTCCAGCTTATAAAGAGGCTGGGTCACATGATGCACTGGCCAATCACAGCCATTCCATTAGTAGGCATAGCTGTGATGGCTTCTAAGGGCAAACCAGTGAAACGCTTGTTGATTGGCTGCCCTGCAGCTATTCAACATGCGTGATCAAATACACAAACCCAAACTTTTTTTTTAAATGTCTTTACAGTTCGGGTTCGCTCAACTCTAGTTGTGTGTTACCTTGCACTGTATTAGGACAGGTCATTCATTTGAATGGGCTATCTAAAGCAACACAAAGGACATAAATTGTGCCTCGCTGCAGAGTAGTGCATTACCGTGTGTTTCAGTATGCTTGCAGTGGTTTGGGGTGGCATTCAAAACGACAGTATCACATGCATTAGCACAGTGCAATGGTGTAAATGGGCAGTTAACCTGGCTCACCCTCCCCTGTGATCCACCTCTGCAAAATCTACCGACTAGGCAGTTTCTTGTGTGCATTCTTGGAAATTGTTGTTCTTTCTTCTGCAAAAGCCCTTTACTATTTGGACGCATATTAGTGTGGCAAGGTGACTATTGTATTTTTGGTAACGTGTCAATGTCAGTGTCCAAGTGTGGTGCATTGTGATGCTTTTCATTGGGCATGGCACCTCAGCGCACTATACAGAAGCAGAAAACACACCCACAGCTGCTCAATATTACATTCTGCTATTGCACACTTTTTGTTGCGCTTTACATTATACTCCTGGCCTCTGCATTCTGTATATATGTTCTATGTTGTTCATTACTGCACTGTATAAACTGGGGTGAATTTATCCAAACTGGAGCAGCCAGAATCTGGATAGCTATGCATGGCAACCAATCAGCTTCTGTCTTTGGCTAGTTCAGTTAAAGCTTTGAAAATTAAAGATAGAAGATGAGTAGTTGCAATGCACAGCTGCTACAGGTTCCGCCTGCTCTATGTTTGATAAATTCCTCTCATTGTGTTATACCCTAATCAGCCCTGACCATTTTGCTCTGTAAACTGTGCTATATATTACATACTCCTGAACATGGTGTATATTATCTCAACAGTAACTGATTGCTAACAAGTCTCCGTCTATAGTGTGTAATAGCCTTAATCCAAAGCACTAAGCGTCATTTCTCTTTGCTCTCTGATCCCTCTGCTATCTGCATGAGTCACTGATAGAACTATTTGTCCACACCACAGCATACCAGGAGACATCCCACCCACCCTGCAGCACACAGCAGGCAATACATTGCCTCAGCTCTGTATGTGTTTATATAGGCCTGTTTAGAGGGGGGTATGTCCCTTCCCTCCACTCAGTTATCAGATTACAGGGAGCACGGTGCTATATCTCTGCAGTGTGTGTGACATTAGATCCCCACCTCCTGCCGCTGAGATAAATCTTTTCAGCAGCAGGAGAGATGGCGGCAGATAAACAGGTACAGCTTATGTACAAGGATTTGTTTAATCTCTATGTATCGCCTGAGTCTAGTCACCTTACTGGGTATATGTAAGGGTTTACAACCACTTTAATTTTTAAAATTGGGAGTTATGAATGATGGTTTTACTATTATTATTTTTATGTTATCAGTTGCCTGAAATAATCATGTCCTATGTGGATCCAATCTAGTTGAAAAAAGTAGAAGATGTGGTCATTAAGATGCAGCCATCTTTTATATGAGCAGATTTACAATATTGGCAAAGTATACACACGCATAAACTAAATCTCAACCCAAAAGTGTATAACAGCGCCCTCCGTAGAAGTCGTGATGACGAAACGCGTCAAGCGTGACCCCACGACAGACAGGAAGTGACGTTTGCGCTCCAGGTCGGTCTGACGATCGCGGTCTCTGTGTGTTGGAATGACAGCCAGAGCGGTGAGACGTCCGTATGATTTCTAAGAGATATTTTACATGCTGTTTTTTACTGAATATCTTGTATGTGCATTTTAGTGGGGGGGTGCAATAAAGGTCAATAACGGAAGTACACTATGTGAGACTTTTATTTTACTGGGTACACATCAACATTGAGGATTGTCCGGTGAGAGGCAGACCAGCCAAGTGGAGATGTGGGCAATTTAAAAAGAAAATCTCTGGTAAGCAGGCATTCTACTGGGGAAGGCTCACGTGTGCTGTGGACTTACACTTGGTGTTTGGTGACTATCAGTTTATGAAGAGACTCACTCCATTCTGATCACTGTGGCTTTCAGATCTTTGCACCCATCCAAGATGTGGATTATTTAAGCGCTGTTCTACACTTTTGGGTTGAGATTTAGTTTATGCATGTGTATACTTTGCCAATGAGTTTTTAGCCAATACGGCTGCTTTTATAACCACTTCAATTGTTTTATACATTTAAACAACTTGCTGTGACTATTTGCACCATATGCGCTAATCAGTGTAAGTTGAAGGCTGCAATATTTGGTTACACTATCGTTATAAGATTTACATTAATACATGCACAGTCAGTGCAGTTGTAGGCTAAATATTTTGTATACAGATTTCAGATACGACTAGCTGATTACTTGCACGCACCTACAAGTTAAATTCTCTTCTCTGCATTAATAACACAGCAGAATATTTTTGCACACTTAGTAGATATTTTTTACTAAAATACTTTGCAGGTCTGGAAACAATCATGTAGCCAGCAACAGGCAATAGCTCACTGTCTGACTGCTGAAAGTCAAGACTCAGCATTTTGGACCTTGCCACCACACAAAAGATAGTCACTTATCTAAATGTAAGAGTGCACATAGCTGGCGCATACTGTACGTCGATCAGCCACAGCTTTATGACCACTGACAGTGAATAACATTGATTGTCTTGTTACAATGGCTTCTGAAAGTTGTGTGATATGTTGAGAAGCAAGTAAACATGGTGTCCCTAAAGTTGATGTGTTGAAAGCAGAAAAAATGGGCCCCGCAGGTTGTTGTGTATGGGGATGCATAGCCATAGACCGGTCAGAGTGCCTATGGTGTCCACATCCAAAAGCACCTACAATGTTCTGAAGGGAAACATTGGATCCTGCCATTCATGTGGATGTTACTTGACACATTCCACCTACCTAAACATTTTTGCTGACCAAGTACACCACTTCATGGAAATGGGATTCCTCTTTTAGCAGGATAAAGTGCCCTGTCACATTGTAAAAATGTGTCGAGAATGGTCTGAGGAACACAACAAGCTGGTGTGGACTAGGCCTCCAAATTTCCTAGCTCTCAATACAATCGAGCATCTGTGGGATGTTCTGGGAAAACAAGTCAGATCCATAGAGGTCCCACCTCATAACTTACAGAACTTAAAGGGTCTGCAACTGATGGCTTGGTGCCAGATACCACAGCATACCTTCAGAGGTCTGGTATCCATGATTCATTTTTGGTGTTTTGGTGGCAAAAGGTGGACCTATTCAATACCAGGTGGGTGGTCATAAAGTTATGGCTGATCGGTGTAGTTACCACAGACTGTAACAGAATTGTCTAGTTTCTGAGCTAAATGCCCCAGGCATGAGCCTGTGCTGTCCGCAGCTGCAAAAGCCAATGCTTTAGCCTCAAAGTGTAGGAAGCCTGCAATGTGGTGCACTATTAAAGGTGGTGTAATCTGCCACTTTCTTTCTTGATCCAGGAGGTACAATTGAGAACTCTAATGCAAATGAATAATTGTTTTGTATCTTGACCCGAGTTCCATTCACGCTCAGCTGGTGCAGTATATAAGGTTTAGTTAATGCTTTGGATTTCATCAGTGTGCATGGGTGCCTGCTGTTAGAGATAAGTGTTAAAGTAGAACTAGAGGCAAAACTTTTTTCCCATTTTCATTGGATAGAGTAAGGGAGGGTTATAACCCCTGTAAGGTTTATTTTTGCCATTTTTTACCATTTTGAGAGATTTCACTTCCTATCCCATATAGCCAAAACAGGGAGTGAGAGGAAATCTCTGTAAATGAGGGGAATCTCTTGGGGACCCCCATCTCATCAGAACTAGTGTCCCCATTGGAAGATTTCCCTTTTATTACTTTTCCTTTTTCTTTTACTTTCACTTTCAAAGATAAAAGTAAACAGCACAAATAGAGAGGGTGAATCTCCTTAACTGGGACACAGACAGCAATAACAACTGACAGGGGTTCTAATCAATCTCCCCTCTATCCATAACAAAAAAAAAAAGTTTTGCCTTTAGTTATACTTTAAGGTGCCTGTTGCTAGAGATAAGTGTTAAGCTTACACTTTTCAAATTTCGACTGGTTTATATGAAACCACATGAAAATCTATCAGTGACTCTGTCGGCTGCCTCTACCCCAGCATCCCTTGATTGAAAAATTGAAGTGCCGGGTGGAAAATGGTCAGCTGAATAGTTGGCTGTTAAAATACAATAGCCACAGTGGGAGATTCATTCATTCATACCGTGAATGGCCAGACATTACACTTACCTCCTTCTACTCTTAGGTGCCTTGAGTGCTGCTTGAAAATGGCAATTTAAAGCAGAACCTCAGGATTTTGACAACCTCCCCTCCACCCTCTGAAATCCCAGGTGTTTTAAAAAAAAACTATACAGTCTTTTAGTCTGTCCAGTGACATCATACAATTTCCTCTAGCGGCGGCAGTGGGTGGGACAATCTATAAAATACTGTATACATATAAAGAAGAGAGGAGCACCCCTAAGACCAGTTATCATCACTTAAAGCAGTGGTTCTCAACTCCGGTCCTCGGGACCCCCCAACAGGCCAGGTTTGCAGGATAACTGAAATACATCACAGGTGATATCATTTGCTGCTCAGTGATTGCAGTATTCTAGTCTGCATCTCCCCAAGGTAATACTTAAAATCTGGCCTGTTGGTGGGTCCCGAGGACCGGAGTTGAGAACCACTGACTTAAAGTGTTACTAAACCCACAAAAGTAAAATCAGTCTGTATATGCAGTAAAGCTTGCTTGTTATACTCACTGTTAATCCTCTGCATTGTGAAAAAAGGCAGTCTTTTCTGTTCCACCCCTTCTTCCACAGTCCCCAATCTGTCTGCTGATAGAACAGAGGCTAGGGTACAAGCTGCACATGCTCAGTTTGGTGTGTATTGTTAGAGAGGTTTTTTTCCTTGGGAGAGTGCATGTGATCAGCACAGGACCAATCAGCACTGTCCAGACAGAGGGTCAGTGGTCCTGCAGCCTGATAAGACAGTGAGAGGAGAATGAAAACTCCTCCTACAAGCTTTAACCAGACACTGATAGAAGTCACAAGACTGCTATATACTGCTGATGAAAACATGTATTTATCAGTTTATATTTACTAAAACCATTGCATGTCCATGTTCTGTGGACCGTGGACCAGATATAGTGAATGCAGGGTCCTGGGTTTAGTAACACTTTAATAGAGACAAAGCTACAAGAATCTTCACACATTGTTAGGTGGCTGTTAAAACAGATATGTGTATCAGGCTTTGTGTGGCACTGTAGCTGTCAGATGCTGATTCTATTGTAGATTTCCACAGTGCAGTTAAATAGGACTATACAACTAAAGCAGGGCACTAGTAATCCACCTTTATTTGATGTGTGGCACCTCAGCTCCTTCTTAGGGAACAGGACAGGGCTAAAAATGCCCCCCCCCCCCCGGTGGGTTATGTAAACCACACACTGAACTCAAAGGAAATTGGCAGAATGGCAAGACTGTTATTCTGCCTGAAGTGGGTTACCAGCATAGAGAAGGCAAATACATATTGGCCTAAAAAGGAAAAGAAAAAAGTTGGAGTTATAATTTAGGATACCATAGGCCTAGAATAGGACTGCTTTTGCTACTGGTGACAGTTAAATACAGTATTGGGCTAGTCCTACCACCATTCCTACATGCTGCTCTTATTTTAATTTTATATTTATTACCCTCGCCAGTCAATTGTTTATAGGATTTTTTCTTACATTCCCGGCATACCATACAGATGAGAAATAGACAATGTATTGCAGTCAGCTGGTCCAACACATAACATAATTCACCACAGCTGGCTTGTAGGAACAATTCTTTGCTGCATTTGAGAAGGCTCTGAATGAAAGCCCTATGATCCTGAAAAATCCTGTGACCAGCCCTTTTTAACTACCTTAGGATGAGCAGAAATTGGCATCAGACCACCTCTGAGTGGCTAAAGGGGTTCCCGAGATTCCACCTCTATGATAAGGTCAAAGTTCTCATAATAAGAGTGATCCACAACATGCGACTGAACCAGGCAGATTTGTGGTGGGGGAACCGGAGACATCTTCAAAACTAACACTAGAGCAGGTAAAAGAAGGCATGCATTTATTGCATGCGATACATCCTTAACAAGGAAAACTAAACAAATTAAAATTGATATAGCCCTCTTATGCCAGGATTAATAGGAGGCAAAGGGTCAGTTACAATGTTTACCCTATCCCTTCACATTTATTGGCTACAGAAAAGACATGACATGAAAAGACTCCCTTCAGAGGTGGTTCTGGTCAGCTCAGTAGATTGCTTTAAAAAAGATCTCGGTTCTTTCCATAACATACATAATATAACTGGGTACTAACATTTATAAATAAAGTTGAGCCAGGGAACACCCGATTGCCTCTCGGGGGATCAGGAAGGAATTTTTTCCCCTGTTATAGCAAATCGGATCCTGCTTTGCTGGGGTTTTTTGCCTTCCTCTGGATCAACTGTGTGTGAAGGATTGTATATATGGGATTGTACGTTTTATTTTTCTTTTCTTTTTTATTGGTTGAACTCAATGGACTTTTTTTTTTTTTTAACAATTGTTTTATTCAGTGTAATACAGCTTACAGAGGATATGCAGTCACAAATGACATGAATGAATGAATAAACATGACAATAAGGTCCGTCACAGACCATCTTAAGTACAGGCAAGATGCAGTCGAATCAAATAGAGCATGTAAAACAAATAGCAGTTTATGAAAGGGGAAGAGAAAAAAAAAAAAAAAAGAGGTATGGTAATAGTACATCTCCGTATTTCGCCTTGTTCTGCAGAACCCTAGGAGCCACCACCTTAGGAGCCACCACCCCCCCCCCCCCCAGAACACCCCCAAATGGGATCTTGGTGTCTCCCTGAGGGGGGAGGGGGCGGACCCCCAGGCCCAAGGTACAGCTCACCCAATCCAGCTCGGGATTACTTTCCACAAGAGCCGCAGTGCAATTAGGTAATGTTAGACCTAATGAGTCAGGTCAGGATCCTGTCACTTATTGTCCCATAGGGCTGGTTAAAAAAAAAAGAAAAACTGGGCTTTGACCTAATAATGTTATGGTGTCATGCCAGTGCGTCAGTTGGCCAGTTGCAAGTATACTGCAATGCTTCGTCCCGTCGTAAGTGACAATAATAGTGAATCCACAAGCAAGGTTTTAGGGACCTCAGTCTGGTCATGTCGGGTTTAAGTTGGGGTTGTAGGTTTATGAAATGCTGGTAAAGCGATCAGAATATTTGAAAAGTACCCAGGGCTTCCACATTTTATGAAACCTGTCTGAGGAGTCCCTGGCCTCAATGGACTTTTTTTAACCTGACTATGTAACTGTATGTCCCCCTAGTCCTTGGCTATC
>BLSH010396517.1:382258-406345 GCA_018402905.1 Glandirana rugosa
TCTTGTTAGGTAGTGTACACCAAAAATGGTGGTAACCTCATGTTAACTTACTACGTGAAATCTATAATAGAGTAACGGACACGCAAGTTGTACAAAGAGCAAAGATTTGCGAAACATGTTGAACGCACAGGCAATGAGATAATATCTAAAGTGCATCATTCAATTGTACTCCAATGGTGGTAAAAACCACATGTGATGGATTGTTCTTCCGGAATTGGATTTGGCACCTGATCCCCTCTCAATGGGAGTTCTTTCTTGATTGTTGAACAGAACTTATCTACGCCTTAAAAAGTTCCTGATGAAGCAAAGATTTGCGAAACATGTTGAACGCACAGGCAATGAGATAATATCTAAAGTGCATCATTCAATTGTACTCCAATGGTGGTAAAAACCACATGTGATGGATTGTTCTTTCTTAAAAACTTTTTCTATATATTTTATTTTTTATACGATACAATAAAAGTTTGTGTATAAAACATGATGTTGTCTTTGAATATGTTGGCACCATAAAAATCCCATTTTTTTCAAATTGTTTAATATATTTTCCAGGGATGAAGGTGCCCTTGACCTGCTGAAATAGCACTTTTATTAACGGTCTGTAATTACTGTTTTATAATAGTAAAGGACACACACCTTTGTCCAGTCCTGCACAACTATCCCTCTACTCCAGGGATATGCAATTAGCGGACCTCCAGCTGTTGCAAAACTACAAGTCCCATCATGCCTCTGGGTGTCATGCTCGTGGCTGTCAGAGTCTTGCTATGCCTCATGAGACTTGTAGTTCTGCAACTGCTGGAGGTCCGCTAATTGCAGATCCCTGCTCTACTCTATCCTCCACTTCTGATAGCACCTACTCACATCTTTCCTTATTTCAGCACAGCTATTCACTGGCCCCGGACCCCCTTTGACAGCTCCTACCCCCACATCTTTCCTTGCTGCATCACAGCTCTACCCCTTTAATATCTCCTATTTTCATACGTTTCTCTGCTCCAGCACAACACTCCCCTGGCTCCTCTCCCCCTTTGACAGCACCTGCTCTCACACCTTTCCTTGCTCTTTCCTAGTTTGGAAAGAGCTCCTCTCCCTATTATTACTCAGTTCTCTGGCACCCTTCACCCCTCCAACACAACCAAAGTGCCAAAGAGGGATGGCATCTAATCTGCTGCACTTTACTTTCCTCCTCTCCTACACCTTTCTGCAAATGCCCCATAACCACAAATTCTCACTCCCTGCCACCCTTTTGCTATTGCATCTTTAGGCAACACAGAAGCCTGACTCCCCCACATGCCCATCCCATGCTAACTACTGCACTATTGATTATAGCAGTGGTAATAACTCTGAGCGTGCCTAAAGTGGTGTTTATGTAGTAACCACAGCAACAATCTGTATAACAAGGATATGAATGGAAACCCTGTGCTGACACAGATAACTGAAATAAGCAGCACAGCAGACCGCAATATTTCCAACATAGATAAACTAAAAAAATAAATAATGCAAACTGAAGGGTAGCAGTATCTCACAAGTTTTCCAGAGTAACCAAGAAGGCTAAAGAAAGCAACGGTATACAAAGCGAAAGTCTGCAGAACTCAGTGGAGATATTTTTACTTTTGGTGCAATGAAACAAAATAACTAAAGAAGTTGATATTCATAAAATGAATGAACCATAACTTTTGCTACCTGTGCCTGATGAGACAGAATAAGTATACTGTCTTTTTTGTCAGTCACCACTAGTCAATAACATCAGTAATTACTAAAATAAGAGAGAGACACTCCATGATCTATAGCAGGGGTCTCCAAACTTTCTAACCAATGGGCCAGTTTATTATCCTTCAGACTTTAGAGGGGCCGGACTGTGGCCATTAGGAGCAGAAAAATGTCCTACCATCAGTAACAATGCCCCATCATTGGGGTCAGGGGAAGGTATACTGTCCCATCATTGGTGTAAGTGAGAAGAATAGTGCCCCATCATTGGCGTCAGTGGGAGGAACAGTGCCCCATCATTGGTGTCAGTAGGAGGAATAAGGCTTCATAGTTGGTGTCAGTAGGAGGAATAGTGACCTACTGTTAATATCAATGTCAGGAATTATACCCCATTGTTAATGTCAGTGGGAGGAAAAGGGCCGGATAAAGGCAAGCAAAGGGCCGCAGCCGACCCCTGGGCTGCAGTTTGAAGACCACTGATCTATAGCCTCAACACCACTAGCACTGGTTCTTATCTTTAAATAAATAATAATGAATAATAATACTAATAATAAATTATTATCTGCAGCTACTCTGTTACCTAACCAAGACCAATATAACATCATGCCAAAGGATCCAGCAATATGTCAAAGCATTTAAAAAGACACTCTTTTTTTTTATATATCTAAATTGTTCTGCAACAGAAAACCATTAACCAACGCTGTTAGCAACCGCCTTTACACTTCTTGACTGCTGTTTGCACTACCAACCGCACCCACCACAAACAAAATGTATTAGATTCATTTCATTTTATCTCATGCTAGGAAAGAATTAGCTAAAACAAAAAAGCAAATAAGTAATTTTTCCCAGATTGGACAGTTGTCATCCAAACAGGTGTCCTAATGTGAGATTTCACCCTAGAAATGGTCACACACCAGTAGATTTTCAAAAAAACGTTTGTACAAAAATTCCCAGTTCATTTAATGACTTGTAGAATGCTGTTCGAAAGTACTTCAAAATTTCACTTTTAACATTAGATTTTGGAATGAATGAACTTTTATGAACAAAAACCACATGTCAGAAATTCATTTGTTGGAAAAAAAATTCCATTCCACTTCTTCCAATTTCTTTTCACTGCAAAAACAGACTAACCACTACCAATTAGAAAATCAAACGAACATTCTTAAAACAAACAAATTCAATGGAGTTCTACTGGTATATGGCCAGCCTATTCTTGTTTCTGAAACAACTGTGTAGCAATACATTCCTCTCACTTTTTTGTCCTTCTAACAATTGTCATCAGGGTCAGAACCCTAGAACGCACACATAAGCAGTCCCTGGCCCAAAACACTTATTTAGAGCTCATCCAAACAAGACAACTTCTTGTAGAGGAACTTAATCGAAAAACTCGCCGCACATTTATCCTTTCCCAAAAGCTCTATTATGAACACGGGAACAAGAGCGGGAGACTTTTAGCAAGAGCCCTTAATGCCCGAAAGGCCAATAACGGCGTGTACTTACTTAAAGATGCACAAGGCCGCAGCATATCTACAAATGAGGATATTGCGGGCTTGTTTGAACAGTTCTACAAAAGACTATACAACCTCCCTTCTCCACCGAACACCAATGGCGCAAAACAACCACGCGCAACCCTCATCCGAAACTTTCTCCAAACAAACGGCCCAAAACCCATCCCTGAACAAAACACGGAACAGCTTGACAAACCTATTTCAGAAGACGAATTCAGACTAGCGGTGAAACAGCTTAAAGCAGGGAAAAGTCCGGGCCCAGATGGGTTTACAGCAGCCTACTTCAAAACTTTTTCTAATATTCTCGCATCACCATTCCTGAGAACATTCAATACTCTACACCCTCACGCACCTCAGCGACACAGATTACTGGAGGCCCATATAGCTGTAGTCCCCAAAGAAGGTAAGGACGCGACAGCAGTTGCGAACTACCGACCTATCCCTCCTGAACGTGGATATAAAAATCTTTGCTAAAATACTGGCCAACCGCCTCCTACCCCTCCTGCCCCTGTTGATTGATAATGATCAAGTAGGCTTTGTCCCCGGCAGGGAAGCCAGGGACAACACAATCAAAGCCATCAACATACACCACTGGCTAACTGAGACACGACAGAAGGGTTTCCTTCTCTCATTGGATGCGGAGAAGGCATTCGACAGACTGGCTTGGGACTACCTGGAAGCAGTCCTCGAACACCTGGGAATCGGCAGTCGATCCCTCCAGTTTATTATGTCCCTCTACACAACGCCAACAGCCAGAATCAAAGTAAATGGCCATCTGTCGAATGCCTTCTCCATCCACAATGGGACCAGACAGGGCTGCCCCCTCTCCCCGATCCTTTTTATCCTCACCCTGGAACCACTCCTGTGCTGCCTTAGAGCTAACCCCGATATCCAAGGAATATCAATAATGGGACGTACATACAAACTTGCAGCATTTGCTGATGATATTCTTCTTTTCCTCCAAAATCCACTAATCACAATACCGAGTCTGCTAAAGGAATTTGATCTTTTCCAACAAATATCTAACCTTAAAATAAATTTTACTAAATCCCATGCGCTAAACGTAACACTTTCAGATGAGGAGGTAACCCAATGTACTAAGAACTTCCCTTTTAAATGGCAACCCCATGCAATCACGTATTTAGGCATACAGCTGACGCTACGCCTCTCTGACCTGTTCCCCAAAAACCACCTACACATCCTTAAATCAATCATGGCTGACCACAAGAAGTGGGATAGACCGATGTTCTCTTGGTTTGGCCGCGCGGCCATCCTCAAGATGAACGCCCTTCCAAGATTGCTCTACGTCTTACAAACCCTTCCAATTAAACTTCCCAGCAGCTTCTTTGCAGCTTATAAACAGCTCTGTTTAAATTGCCTCTGGAAACAGAAACACCCAAGGATAAGCTACAAACAGTTCATTAGGCCGAAAGAGAAAGGTGGTATAGGCCTCCCGGACCTCAAGCACTATTACCTAGCTACTCATCTATCTAGGGTGATAGATTGGAGAGCCCACGAAGGGATCAAAGACTGGACTAGCCTCGAATCCTCTTTCTCCCCCATACCCGTGAAGCTGACCCCATGGATACTCCCTGATAATCTCCCACAGACAATTAAAAAACATCCACTGATCTACCCGACGTTACAGTGCTTCAGAGAAGCTTGTAAGAAAGAGAACATATCGACTACCCCAGGACCCCTAACGCCGATCCGTCACAATCCTGCCTTCCCCCCAGGTCTTCATGAAAAATTCCTAGTAGACATATGGCCGCACTCTGAGATCTATGCATACCAATTCTATAGTGGAGGGAAGGTCCTTGACCGCACCCAGCTGACAGCCGGAGGCGAGCATGGTCCCTTTCCCCACTGGGCATATCTGCAGATTCGTCACTTCTTAGGGGATTTATCAAGCAAATTCTCCCTGACCAGACCGCTCACGCCATTTGAAACACTATACTCTCAAAGTTCTCCTCAACGACATACGATCTCCACAATACACTTGATGCTGTTTGCCAACACCCCTGGGAGAGAGACGTACAAATGGACATCTCAGAAACCCAATGGGAGCTCATCTATACCTTGGCCCACAAAGGATCGCTTAATGTAACAGTCCAGGAAAATAACTACAAGACATTGACCAGATGGTACCGTACACCTGCGTTACTACACAAAATTAATCCGTCCATCCCAGACACATGCTGGAGATGCCTGGACGATGTGGGTACACTACTACACATATGGTGGTTATGCCCCAAAATCCGACCCTTCTGGGCTAAGGTTAGAGAGATCACGGAACAAGTCACTACCCTACAGATAGAGCTCTCACCAGCTCACTTAATACTTCACCATTTCCCAATCCCTGCACACTCATACTGCAAATCTCTCGCCATGCACATGGTTAACTCTGCGAAACTGTGCATTCCAAGACACTGGAAGTCTCAGCATGTACCAACAGTTTTGGAATGGTTCCAACGCATTAATAAAACAGCTGAAATGGAAGAACTAATCCACACAGCTAAAGACACACCTACCAAATATACCCGCACATGGGCATGCTGGCTACATTTTCTATCTACAGACAGATATAAGGAACTAACAAGACTCACCTCTTTGAACACGCTAATCTGAGGTTATAACCCTCAGTAACTCTGGAACACACATACACCTATACTCCCTTATGCCTCGCCAACTCTATGAAGGGAGGTAACCCCGACCCCAAACAGGGATAGAAGTCGGGGGCTCCTCCTCAACACTCAAGGGTGACGACCCGATAGGATATAGCCACCACTGACACGAAACGATTCCACCATTTTTATTATCAAGACTCTAACCCTTACAACCCTTCTAGGCTGCCGTGGGGACAGACAAGGCGAATAACCCCCCGTTTTTCCCTATTTTTTTCTCTTCTCCTTTCTCTCCCACATCCGCATTCCTCCCCAATCTCCCTCCTCCCATTTCTTCATTTCGGGTTATCCCTCCCACCCCCCCTTACCCCACCTTCCCTTACACAATGAGATATGCCGATTTACCTTCGATCTGGGACACTAAACATAAAATCACCCTAAAGTAAGCTTTTCTCGCTAAGGGAAAAGAGATAGATGACATTACAGGCTCAGTTCACTCCCACATCTTAACACCCCAATCAAACATCTAACAAGAGACTAACTCTAACTCCTTTAATATACATGAATTTAATTTGATCTACTCGGACGACTCGCTTTCTGAGGATGTGAGTTCAGGCGACTGCGAGCCGTTCAGGTATTAAGTGATATATTTGTTATCTTGTTAGTCGACCATAAGTATACCGCTTCTCTCTCCTAAAATCTTGTTTGATCCTATTTACCTACTGTATCATTATCCTCAGTTATTGTTGGATCCTAAGATATAAGGTCCCGATGTAAGACGCTACCTACCGGCGATATTTCATTACTCTGTACCACCTTTGTAACCCATTATTTCTAATAAAACTCTTATTGGAAAAAAAAAAAAACAATTGTCATCAGGACAGAAGATTAGCACAAATCTCATAGACAGCAATTGAAACCTAACAGATAATTCCAGTTCCTTTGCTGTCTACTGAAATTCTGGAATTTGACAGTTGATTCACAGGGAGCAGCGGTTTGCACATTAACTTTAAAGCAAAACTAAATGTGCAAAAACAAAAAGTGCAAACGGGCAGGCATTTTGCAGAAGAGACGCGCAATGTCCTGAAATGGACTGGCCGCATGAATAGGGGGTGATCGCAGCGGCCAGCTATGCATGAATCTATCTGTCTAGCATAGAGGGGGTGGCGGGGACAGAAGGGGCAGCGCCTGTGCGCCCTTAATGGACGGGCTGCCCCTGATACAGGGTATTGATTTATATGTTATATTTATCTTACATTGTGGAGAAAAAAAATGTAGGCCATATTTCTAGGATATAATTGTTTTCATGCAGGGCCTTTAATTGGAAGACAGATAAATCTGATTAGCAAACACCTAGCTATGATACCTTTTTGTAAATTTACTATTTCTTAATGTTTACATTTTAAGTCCAAAACATAACAACTCATTTGAGTCCTCTCTTTTTTCAGATCAACAGTATTGGATGATGTGGGAATGGACATCCCATACGATGCAGCAGAAATCAGACCTGGTAAAAGAAGCTAATGGCATCTTCCTTTGTTATAAGCATGTCTTCAACATTTCTAATTATTCATTATGGTAGCATTGCCCTGTGAAGTTACACTGCTGTCACAGTGCTGACAAAAATGATTTATTTTTAAACATGGGAAGTGATTCAACTTTAATTTCACGTGTGAAAAAAAGCAGTTTGCCTTTAGTTTATAATTAAGCTGCAGAACAATCAGCACCACAATGATTTGTTTGAACATTTAAGTAAAGCAACATTCATCTATATGTGTTATTTCTTTTTATGTTTTGCTGTTTAGCAATTTCAGTTAAATTAAACAATCCTTTCAGTATTTGATACAATACATACAGTGTTTTATAATAATTCCACGACAGTACAGTAACATTATTAATACGGCAAATACATATTTGAGATTTTTGGTGCCTTAAAGTGGATGTAAACCGGATTCATGAAATTTGAACTGGGCACATCTATCTGCAGGGTTTTCTTAACTCTCTTCAAAGCCCCTTGTCTCGTAGCTGCCTCTTCCTCCGTAGCTCTGTTGTCAGTCTAACAAGTTTTCGTCACCGGCGTTTTGTGTTGGGGAGGTTGCTATAAATAGATTAGCAGAGCTCTGGACAATACAACGGAGAGAGCTGAAAGTCTCTACCTATGAGGAGAGGGATGTGTGCCTTTCCTCCAATCAGCTGTCTTAGCTGTGTGCCCAGGCTTCTCTGTAGTTCTAAGCAGGAAGAGAAAAAATGCTAACACAATCTCCACTTTCTAAAGGATAAATACAGATGAAGACAGCATATATGGATGTAAAACTTATATAGGGAGGTTTGTTTCATCTCTGTGTATCATCTGAGGCTGTTCACTTCACTGGGTACATGTGAGGGTTTACATCCACTTTAACTGCACTTATCTAGGAATTTACAGATAAGCCAAACCAAATCAAAAATAGAAATAAAAAAAAAAAAATAAGCAGGCCAACCAGTTTAACTAAAAAGTGGCAGAATACTACAAGCACATAAAATAAAAATCCCAGCACTTTTCCTAGATAGCCAACAAAGTTTACTGAATTAAAGTGTTTTTTACCCAAGCAGTTCATATTCCTGATATGTGCCCGTTGCACCATGTACTTGTATGGAAAAGTATCCTGTTCTCTTTATATTGCTTCCTTTGTGTGAAATCCCTGGTGTTGCTGCTAGTCCCTCTGAGTTCCTATCTAAAACTGACCATACTAAGCAGGACAGCACACCATGGTCAGTTCTCTAGCTATGCTGGAAACTCAGTGTCCTCTCCTCCAATGATCAGACTTGTCCTGACATGCCCCCAACTCCCCCCCCCCCTCCCACAGCCATTTATTGTAGAGTTCAGGGTGGTGTTGCTTTCCCTCCCCCACCTCTTATGCAACTGAAAACAGAGATTATGTAATCAGTTATAACAAGGGGAAAAAGAGTATTTATAATGTTTTTTATTACATTTATGCACAAATATTTTGCCTTTTATTTCATTTTTAAACTGAATGGGTTGTTTTACAAGGTGATCATTTACAATCACTTCAAGTCTTATTTCTTACATTTTAATGAACATTTGTGGAAACCAAGCACCACATCAAGGTTTTTCTGCAAAGTGTAGGTGAATATTAATCCATGAGAATATCAATACTAGGAGATATATAACAGTACATAAAATTAGAGTGCATTTATGATGTTACTTTATATCTACTTTATATCTACTTAAAGAGGTTGTAAACCTTGTAAAAAAATAAATAAAAAAAACCCTGCAAGAGAAAGGCATAATGAGCTAGTATGCACTGCATACTAGCTCATTATGAAATACTTACCTTAGACCGAAGCAATGTATCGGAGTCGGCACTCCGGCCGACATCTTCGACCTGTATTTACTTCCGAGTTCGCGGCTCCGGCACTGTGATTGGCCGGAGCCGCAACAACGTCACTCCTGTGCATGCACATGGGAGCCTTCGGTAACGGCACGCCCCTCTAGAAACAGCACCAAGCGGGCCGTTATTTCATTGCGCATGCGTCGATGATGTCGGCGCAAGTGTATACAGTGACTATCTCCTAAACTATGCAAGTTTAGGAGATATTCAGGGTACCTACAGGTAAACCTTATTATAGGCTTACCTGTAGGTAAAAGTGGTTGTAAAGGGTTTACAACCACTTTAATAATACAGTAACAAACAAAATTATAGTCTATACCTAAGCAGCTGAAAACTTTTGCTTATGAAACACAGATCAATCAATTTATGACAAACAAGATTGTCAGCATGGGTTGAGCAATACTTTAGTGATGGACTATAGCAGTCAGTCCTCCTAGCTATAAAAAGGGGCCTAATTAAGCTGGCTTTTAACATTTTATAACATAGGTAATCTATACTAATTCACTGTAAAATGTAATGGGTAGTCACTTGGTTGTTCTAACCCTTGGGGTAATTTAACGGATGTGTTGCAAGATCTGAATTTCCTTAGGTATAAACAAATGCATCTTGGTGTTGCCAAAAAAAATAAATAATAATAATAATAATAAACATACTTTTTATATGAACATTTTTATTGTATTCTTAGAACCTCCTAATTCACTGGATCTGAATGGTTCTCATGCCAGAAAAATAAAGCTCACAGCTCCCAACATAAACTTATCTCTGGACCACAGCGAAGGTTCCATTTTGTCTGATGACAACCTTGACACCCCAGATGAGTTGGACATTAATGTAGATGACCTTGATACTCCAGATGAAGCAGATTCCTTTGACTACACAGGTCAAGGTAAGATGATGATTACCGACTGCTTGTACATTAGTTATGCACAGTATACTATGCAGTTACCACTCTTTCAGAATAACACTGTCATATCTTGTTTCTCAAATTAGACAACGTGATTGAGGTTGATGTATCCTACTTTTTATGATATTTATTTAGTTCTTGTCAGCTATGACTTGCCAAACTTGCAGGCAGTTGCAGTCTACTTTCTCCTCTGGTGGCGCTGAACCGCAGCGGCATTGCAAAGGGAGAGGAAGTCAAGAGGAACATGGCTCCTCTATGGTTTCCTTGGTCACAGGGGAAGCTATCTGATTGGATGCTGCTACCCCACGTGACTGTAGGCCATCTTGGCTCCCAGGCTTGGCATGCATATTGCGTGTGGGTAGTGTAGGGACAGGTCACCTGTCTGTCTGGGACAGTGATTAGCCATAGGGAGAACTTCCAGATGAGTAGGGAAAGGATAGGGATACTCCATCCTTACTAGAAACATCCCCATTAGGGCTTGGACCGGCCAGGACTCATTCTGACACTGTTGGCACATTGGAGACCTGCTCTACTACACATTGTTGTTTCATTCTGTGAGTGTTCCTGTTGGGTGCCTTTCTGCCAGGCTTGTTGTGAATTGCAGAACTTTAACTTTAATAGGAGTTCTGTTTTTGCAACTGTACTTTGAGTGTTTACTGCAGCCGCACCACACTGCACCTCCTCACAAACGGACTATAAGGACATTAGCATATGGCTAGCTAACTAAACATAGTCTGTGTAGAATGCAAATAACAATTGTTCATTGGTTATGTTTTAAGGCCCTTATAGATGACTCAAATTTCAGCTAGTTTGAGCTATGGATGGCCCTGCAATCACCTGAACTGAACCAGGAGGGAACTTATTGGCTATCAGATGCAGTTACTGTTCAGCAGTGTCACAGTATTCGGGCAGCAACAGAATACCATAGTTGGCAGTTGGGATTCCTCCATCCACGCTATTAATTAATTAATCAAGCTGTGGATGGTGGCCTTTAGTGTAATTTCTACAATATAAGAATGCAAAGCGTCTAAAATGTAAACCCTGAAATGATCTCAATTTGTCTGCAATTACTGCATTATAAATAAACTAAAACTATGATTGCTCTGTAAAAAAAAAAAGTGCTGCAGCACTTAGTTTGAAGTGCATCTACACTTACAGTTTTCTTCTAGTCCCCCCTGTAAAATCCCACAAATACCTGTTAAAGCTATAGTAAACCGCAGCAAAAAAAAAAAATTGGGCCCTGGCCAGTTTAAAGTGGATGCAACCCCGATTCAAGAAATTTGACCTGGGAACATATATCTGTAACGTTTACTTATCTCTCTCCAAAACCCTAAGTCCCCAGTCTTTCTGCTGCTCGGTTCTTCTGTTATCAGTATGATAACTTCTGACAAGTTCTCCCACAACCAAGATAAAACCAGCCTGAAATTTGTGTCGGGTGGGTGCTATAAATAGGTTAGCAGAGAGCTTATCTTGTCACAGCACAGCGCTGCACCTTCCTTCCTCCTTCCTCTGGCTATGTGGAGGGGGGGTGCCTTTCCTCCAGTCAGCTGTCACACAGTGTCTGCCAAGACTACACTTTCTAACACGATGTTAGCATTCTAAAGAATGTATACAGCTGAAGACAGGGAGATTTGTTTCATCTTTGTGTATCATCTGAGGCTGTTCACTTCACTGGGTACAGAAGAGGGTTTACATCCGCTTTCAGTTATAATGTGCTAGTATGCACTGCATACTAGCATACTATGACAGACTTACCTGAAAACGTAGCCCACCAGCAGGGCACTATCACTGCTGTAAGCGCTTGCATCTTCACCTGGGTTTGGGGGCTTCGGCGGTATGAATGGCTGAGCCGCAATGACGTCACTCCCACGTATGCACATGGATGGCACCAGCTGCTTCTAAAGTACATATCTCTTAAACGGTGCAAGTTTAGGAAATATTTACTGTACCTATAGGTAAGCCTTATTATAAGCTTACCTATAGGTAAAAATCAACTAAGGGAGTTTTCCTCCCACTTTAAATATGCTAGTGAAGTCCACATAATGCACCTTCTCCTGATGGTGTGGCATAAAAGCTGCACTGCTTCTTAATTAAGACCAGAGTTGCCACTCTCATGAAGGCTGTGCCTGCTGGAAGTACAGTGGGATGAAAAAATGTTGCAGGTGCATGACTATCTACATTGTCACTGCAGTTTGCAGGCAGCGGATGGGTTGTGGGCTCCGGCGGACAGCGGGCTTCTACGGCAGTGCACGGAGAAAAAGGAGGAACGGCTGCACACCCAAACTCAATGCGATGAAAATTTATTAATAGGCGGTCATAAAAACAACTTACAAAGGCACAGGAAAGGTGACGCTTTTCACACGATAAACGTGCTTTGTCACAACCATAAAGGACACAAGAAACACTGGTACATATATACAAAAAAACACAGCACATAATAATTGGATAATGCAATTCAGGTGTGGTAATGATCAATGTGACCAGTGAATGAAATGTTCTTCTTTTCTCTCTCAAAGCCCCATAACATCTTCCAAGGTGTCTTAATACATATAAAGAGAGATCACTACCTTCACTGTAAAACATACATGTTGCCATGTCATGAAAAAAAGATATAAACATCGAAAACAAGCAAATAATCATGTACAGCAACAATGCATGATGGACATAGAAGACAAATGTAATGTATAAAAGAAACCAAATAAGAACAAAACAGAAACAAAACAAAAAATGCTAAATATTGCAAGATAATGCAAAATACCGTAAAAATACAGCAAGCATACAGCAAAACCCTTAAATGCCATAAATCAACAGTTAGCATTGAAAACTTTGGGAAATACAGGTTTCAGACAGACCAGTTGATCTGGTTGTGTTTATTATAGTTTTTACATTTTAGAACACATGTAGTGCGTTAGCAAATAAGATACATAGAATGAAAGAGATTAGTGAATACATAAAGAGGTGGAGAGTGGAAGGGAGGGCAAAGGTGAGGAGAAGCAGGTAGATTTTTAAGACAATGTGTGAGATGGAAAAAAAAGAGGCAAGGGGTGTGTGTGGGGGGTTTATACAGTGTCGAGGAGGTTGGACACCTTTTCACTTTTTCCTCTACCTATATTTTTGCTACTCATTTTGATTCTTATTTCTATTTTATTTATTTATTTTTTAATCAAGATTCTAGCTAATTTTCTTTTCTTTTTATCGTCAACAATTTCAACCAAGACTTTGAAAATGCTGCTTAAACTATTCTTTACACCTGCCTTCTCCAATTGCAACATTGGCTCGCCTCATTGCATAGAACCTCCTCATACCCATTCCACAAAACCTCATTTGAACACACCTGCCTTCACTCTCCAGGATCTTCTACCGCTCTCACCTATGTAGCTCAGTGGGAACGTGGCTTGGCAACTGAGATAGACTTGGCGTATTGGACCGTTGCCTGGTTTTCTGTGTCCAGATGCTCATTTAACACAGCCACCTTAGAGGCTTATAAAGTGCTTCTCCATTGGTATTGGGTCGCCACCCGTATTGCCCATGCCAATCCACCCTACAGTGACCGTTGTTTCCGGGGCTGTGGCCATCGGGATGATTTCCTTCACACATGGTGGACGTGCCCTAGACTAATTTGATTTTGGTGTCGAGTTTTTGGCCTCCTATTCACTTTATTCCACCTCCCTATACAAAGAGAAGCCGAGTTTGCCCTACTGCGTTGCCCAATTCCAGGCCTGTTTCTTACCAGCGGAAAACTCGCTTCCTATCTATCAGCCAAAAGGACGATTGCCCAAGTTTGGAGGAGACCATCTATTCCCTTCCAGGGGTAAGAGATTGCATGACCACATGATGCTCAACGAACAGATGTCTAGCATCCGCAATGATACGCTTGCTACGTTTCTGAGAGTGAGGGAACCATGGCTGTCTTATGCCTTATGACAGATGATCTTGATGTTTCCAGGTCCTTCCCTCTCCCCCCTCTCTAAGCCTCTAAACTGGGCCCCTTTCCTCGCTAATTTTTCTCATCCTTTCCCTGGTTCCCTACCTATCAGGTGGGCCCTCCTCTCTTTTCTTAGCGCCACCTTTTTTCCTATCTTCCTGGTTTCTGACTTATTTATTCTTCTTAAATTGGAAGAGGCTATACATTGCTCCACTATATGGACTTTGATGGGCCTCGTGCATACCCTGCTGTAGGGAACCTCCTCAGGATCCGTGGGCCCTCTAGACATGCGGAAAAGGTCTATTTCCTGTTGTTACATCAGTTTGCTTTTTCACACTGCTGCATTTGCTTATTTTTGCATGGGAGGAACAATAACATGTTAGCTACTTGTTAAACTGAATACAAATTATTGAAACAGAACTAGTCTCTACACAGCAGCTATCCAGATCAGCCTTATGCTTAGTAACAGCTTTGGAGGCTGTACCTGGGCCCCATTTGCCTGGAAGGTTGGGAGCCTAGTATGGAGTGTGACCTTTGGGCACTGGGCTCTGCATTGTGGCACTTCCCAGATATCCATCTACTGTGTTAGCTGTAGAGCACTCTATAGGTCCAGAGCTGTGGCACAGCCTCTGAGGACTCAATGCAATGAGGCCTCTGGACATAGCGAGGCTAGATTGGAATGTGACCTTTGGGCACTGGGCTTTGCATTGACCCTTAACTTCTGATGAACCTTGAACTCTTTAGATATGTGCAATTTGTTTCATTCCAAATCAAAATTTGGACAAATTTTTCGTTATTCGGAAATTCTGATGTATCCAAATTACCAAATTACAATAGTAATGAATTTAAACAAATCCGAAATATCAAACTGAAATTAGAAAGAAATTCAGTTTGAATTCGAAAACAAATTCAAATTGAAATCAACTTTGAAAAAATTAGAATAGAATAGAATTTAATACAATAGAATACAATAAAATAGAATATGACTGTCTACTGAAATTTGAATTTCAAATAGAATAAATTTGAATTTGAATAATATAGATTAGAATAGAATCCAAAACAATGGAATCCAAAATAATAGAATATAAAATAAGAGAATAGAATATAAAATAATAGAATAGAATAGAAAAACAATAGCATAGAATATAATAAAATATAAAGATATATAACCATCTTCTGAAATTTGAATTTCGAATAGAATTAATTCGAATTAGAATAGAAAAGAATAGATTAGAAAATAATAAAACAGAAAAACAATAGAATAAAATGAAATAGAATATAATCGTTATATTCTTTCTATTTTATTCTATTCTATTAATTGGATAGAGGAGTTGGAGGATCAGCCTCCTATTCCAGACATAGAATCTTATAGATCACTTACAACTGCAAATACCTTCTCAATAGAGCTGGGATGTAAACCATTCATCTATGAGGACTGGGAACAAACAATGGAATCATGGCTCCCTTCTGTCAATGTAAAGGAAGCACTTTTCACTTTGAAGGGGAATTTATTGATAAGTGGTCTGCCCACTGTATACACTCAGATCATACACTTTAACAAGCATGTCACCAAACAGGTTGATGATGTTCTTACATTTAGGGATTTCACTGACAAACTGTTGGATCCCCTACTGATGTTGCAGTAGAAATCTCTGATTCCAACTTTGGTAGCACCCTACTCTTGGGAATACTACTCAACTTGATCTCTCACTCCCCTCCGCAGGAGTGCCCTTTTCCATCACAGAGAGTTACACCCCTTGCGATGCGTAACTCTCTTAAACCCTACTTCTCTTGAGGCAGTCAAAATTCATGAGAATCAATACCTACAGCTCCTTTACCTTCAGTGCCTTCAGTTGTTCTGGACCCTACCCACAGCACTGATCCTTATGGCCACACCATTGTGTCTTTTTGCTGATATCCCAATTGTGGAACACTAAGGAGTCCTTCACTGAAAGGAGTCTGTATCTTAGCTGCTTGCACTTTGTGCTAAGTTGAGGGTCTTATCATATACACTTTTTGTGGACCTTTGTCACGTTGTTTAGATGTTAATGGGATTGTTGGGGAATGTAATTTAACATGGTCCCTTTTGTTGTGCAGTCCCTTGGTTCTAATTTTATTTCTCCCTTTGAGTTAGAGAATTTGAACTGACACCAAGCTGGTCCTTGGGACCAAGAGGTCCCTCTAATTGTTTTCTAAGTGGGGATTATCCTTTTTTCCCCCATCCTTGGAGGATTCTCCTAATGGATGTATCCACTTGCCTGCTCCTCAAGTCTGGTTTTACTGAACAGTCGATAGGGGATCTCTCTGTTGGTCAGTCTTTAACCACTTCCTTACTGGGCACTTAAACCCCCCTCCTGCCCAGATCAATTTTCAGTTTTCAGCGCTGTCGCTCTTTGAATGACAATTGCGCGGTCGTGCGGCGTTGTACCCAAACAAAATTGGCGCCCTTTTTTTCCCACAAATAGCGCTTTCTTTTGGTGGTATTTGATCCCCTGTGCGTCATTTCTGATCGCCGCTATAAACAAAAAAAGAGCGACAATTTTTTTTAAAAAAACAATATTTTTTACTTTTTGCTATAATAAATATCCAAAAATAAAAAATTAAAAAACAAATTTATTCATCAGTTTTTGCCAATATATATTCTTGTACATATTTTTGGTTAAAAAAATTGCAATCGGCGTTTATTGATTGGGTTGCGCAAAAGTTATAGCGCCCACAAACTATGGGAATTGATTTATGGCGTTTTTATTTATTTTTTATTTTTTTTACTGGTAATGGTGGCGATCTGTGATTTTTATCGGTGCTGCGATATCGGGGCGGACATGTCGGATGTTTTTGACACTTTTTTGGGACCAATGACATTTATACAGCGATCAGAAATGTAAATATCCACTGATTACTGTATAAATGTCATTGGCAGTGAAGGGGTTAACCTGCAGGGGGCAGTGAAGGGGTTAACTATGTTCCCTGGGTGTGTTCTAACTGTGGGGGGGGCGGGGTTGACAGGGGCATGACAGATCTAACTGATCCCAGTGACAGGGATCAGTAGATCTAGCATGCCCCCCCTCACAGAACGGGGAACCGCCGTGTTTACTTCGGCGGTTCCCCGTTCCTCCTCTCTGTAAGGAGATCGCGGATCTCCGGCGGACATCGGGTCCGCCCGACCTGCGGGCATGCTCTCGCAGCGTGCGGCGGTGCGTGCACGCGCCGCACGCGCCCGCGGGAGCGTGCCCAGCGTGAGCCAAATGGGAGGACATCTATTGACGTCCTCCCGGCATTTTAGATCCGCGCTGTAGCCGTCATTCGGCTATAGCGCGGATGGCAGGAGGTTAATATGGCCTGCTGGATCTCATCTGGAGATCGTTAGATCTTCACCTCTGGAAAAATTAGAGAACTCCTGTATCTGAACAGGTGACCTACATTAGTCAGTGTTGGATGTGTCATTTGTTTTTCTTCTTAGACCCCATACACACCATTAGATTTCCTCCCTGTCACATGTGACTATTTAGTCACACATGTGGGCATATACACAGTGGTAAATGACAGCCCACTCTCTCCCTCCTCCTCTATGCCCACTAAGCAGCTAAACACAATGGAGGTGGGATATTACATCTTAATTGATGAAGGCTTCACCGCCCTTTTTATTCTAAGACACAGGCTAGTGGGGCGTGACACAGCCTGTGACTGGCAGAAATCTGCCCACACCATGTTATTGTCAACAAATAATAAACATTTGATTTCAAATATATATTTGTATGACACTTTAAAACTGTTTATTGATATGATTGATTTATTTTTTCTCTGTATTCCAAAGGCTGTTTTTTTTTATTTTGAACATGTGGCCATGTGGCTAGAAGCTCCTCCTGCAGACAGGATGGGAAAGATCTGGGTGACAGCTGTATATCAATTAGGAAGAAGGTACTTAGATAAAGGAACAGTGTAAATTACACAATATGTGTTTAGTAACACTTTAAGATTGATTTTGCCAGTCTAGAGGCCTTTGTGGGACCTGATTACTGAAAAATAAATGCTCTTCTGTGACTGAACTATAGTCTTCTGATCCAAACATCTTCTTTAAGAGGATTTTCTCTCTCTCCATTTGGATTATTTGCTGAAAGGGCCCTCACATCCATATGTGTCTCTTAAAGAGGTTACATGTCTATCAGGTAGCATTCTTCTTAATTTGGACCTTCCTCTTTCTGAAGTAAGGGATTTAAGGGGTTTTACATAAGCCTCCAGCTGTAGACTGGAGACTGGTTGGTCTTTTTTTTGGGACATACCTTGTCTATCCAATCTGCCTGTCCCTAAAGTCAAGGGTTAGCTAGGCTTTGGCCTTTACTTTAGTAAACATTTCTTCTTGCTGACCACCTTAGCTGTTAGCCCAGGTTTTCTTCTCCTGCTCAGTTTGTTTATTCTACCTGTTTTTATTTTTTATGGTAGATGATTGTTTTGTCCTCCATATTGCTAACCTGCAATAGGTATTGATGCCCCTTTACTGGTGATTACCTCTCCTTGTCCTAAAGTGATTGTAAAGGCTTGTTTAAAAAACAAAACAAAAAAAAACCCCAAACATGTTATATCTACCTCCTCTATGCAGTTGGTTTTGCACAGAGCAGCCTGGATCCTCCTCTTCTTGGGTCTCTTTTTGCTGCTCCTGGCCCCTCCTCCTATTGAGTGCCCCCACAGCCAGCAGCTTGCTACAGGGGGCACCCGAGCTGAGTCAGAGGTCCGTGTATCCATTCAGACATGGAGCCCCGACCCGGCCCCACCCCCTCTCTACCCTTATTGGCTGACTGACTTTGATTGACAGCCACGGGAGCCAATGGTGCTGCTGCTGTGTCTCAGCCAATCAGGAGGAGTATCCTGGACGGCTTTGGGGATCATGGACATTGCTGGAGAGAGATGGGGCTCAGGTAAGTAATTAGGGGGGGGCTGATTAACACACATAAGTTTTTTTTTTTATCTTAATACATAGAATGCATTAAGATAAAAAACCTTCTTCCTTTACAACTCCTTTAAGCACTAAGTTGATACTTGGAGCCCTCTTTACAGGTTGAGGAAATTTCCAATTTGGTTGATCCTGTTTCATCTAGCCTTTGCTCATGTGTTGATCATTTTAGATTACTGCAGATACTCTTTGTAATATGATTTTACACATCTGTTGGATCTCTCAGCAGCAGTTGTTTTTTGCCCATTCGTTTTTTACCCATTAGTTGGACTGTGGAAATGTTAAATTCCTCTGTCTCTCAATGGATAATAAAGAAAATAGGATATTTGTACCTTCAAGTGCAAAGAGGAAAACAGGCCCCTCTGCTCTGTTATGGGCCTTATGTACCACAGTGGGGGAAATAATTATTTGATCCCCAGCACATTTTGTAAGTTTGCCCACTTACAAAGAAATTAAGGGTCTATAATTTTTTTTCATAGGTGTGTTTTAAATGATAGAGACAGAATATCAAACAAAAATCCAGAAAAAACACATGATACAAATGTTATAAATTGAGTTGCAGTTCAGTAAGTAAAATAAGTATTTGATCCTCAAGCAAAACATGACTTAGTACTTGGTGGAGAACCCTTATTGGCAAGCACAGAGGTAAGATGTTTCTTGTAGTTAGTGACCAGGTTTGCACACATCTCAGGAGGGATTTTGGTACACTCTTCTCTACAGATCTTCTCTAAATCCTTAAGGTTTCTTGGCTGTCGATTGACAACGTAGAGTTTCAGCTCCCTCAGTAAATTTTCTACAGAATTAAGGTCTGGGGACTGGCTAAGCCACTCCGTGAGCTTAATGTGCTTCTTCTTCACTCCTTTGTTGCCTTGGTGGTATGGTTTGGGTCATTGTCATGCTGAAAGACCCATCTTCAGTGTTTTGGCTGAGGGAAGAAGGTTCTCGTCAAAGATTTTACCATACATGGCCTCATCCATTGGCCCCTCAATGCAGCAAAGTCGGTCTGTACCTTTTGCAGAGAAACAGCCCCAAAGCATAATGTTTCTACCTCCATGCTTGACTGTAAGAAAGTGCTGTCGTAAGATAACACCAAAATTCAGCTCTTTGGCTTTAACTCGACTCCTTTGGAGGAAGAAAAATGCTAACTATGACCTTAAGAACACCATCTCTACAGTCAAGCACTGGGGTGGAAACATGATGCTTTGGGGCTGTTTCTGTGCTAAAGGTACAGGCCAACTTTGCCGCATTGAGTGGCCAATGGACGGGGCTGTGTATTGTAAAATCCTGGATGAGAAACTTCTTCCTTCAGCCAGAACACTGAAAATGGGTCGTGGATAGATTTCCAGCATGACAATGACCCAAAACATACCATTGGGGCAACAAAGGACTGTCTCAAGAAGAAGCACATTAAGGTCTTGGAGTGACCTAGTCAGTTTCCAGACCTTAATCCTATAGAAAATTTATGGAGAGAGCTGAAACTTTGAGTTGCCAAGAGACAGCCAAGAAACCTTAAGGATTTAGAGAAGATCTGTAAAGAAGTGTGGCCAAAAATCCCTTCTGAGATGGGTGCAAACCTGGTCATCAACTACAAAAAATGTCTTCTGTGCTTGCCAACAAGGGTTTCTCCACCAAGTACTAAGTCATGTTTTGCTTGGGGATCAAATACTTATTTTACTCTCTGAACTTAATTTATAGCACATGTTTTATGTGTTTTTTCTGGATTTTTGGTTGATATTCTGTCTCTATCATTTAAAATACACCTATGTTAAAAATTATAGACCCTTCATTTTTTTTGTAAGTGGGCAAACTGACAAAATCAGCAGGGGATCAAATTATTATTTGCCCCAGTGTACTTACAAAACTGAGCAATGATGGTTGGAGACATGGTTAAACAGGGGCTGGCTTAACTATTATTATTTGCCACTTTCTCAGCATCCTGTAGATGCAGTATAGCCAAAATGTCTAAGAATTGCTTTGTCAATCAATGGGTTTCAAGAAAAAGCTTTTATGGTAGAAATAAGTAGAAATAGAATTTGTTGTTATGGTGCTGGTGGCCGGCCCACCCACACCATGAAAACAGGGCAGAGGTACAGAAGAGGATGGAAGTCTTGCTTTTGTCCAGACCTGCTCTGCCTCCCAACTCCCCGTCATGATGCTGCAGCCACATTGAGGATTTGAAGGTGGGACTTTTTAAGGAGGGACCGAGGACCCTGTTGTGAAGGGGGCTGAGTCTAATGTGATGGGAGCTACCTCTGATGAAAGAGAGCGTCTCTGATATGAAGGGGGGACTCTAATGTGAAGGGGGCTGACTCTAATGTAATGGAGAGGTTCTGATGTGATGGGGACTCTGATGTGAAGCGGGGTCCTGATGTGACAGAGGAACTCTGATGTAACAAAGGGACTCTAAAGAAAAGGGGACTGACTTTGACATGATGGTGGGACTCTGATGTAAAACGGGAATGCTGATGTTAAGTGGGGTCTCCCCCATGTTGCAGCCAAAAATGGCTGAGATCATAATCCAGTATAGTTGTCAGTGTCCTTTAGACTACAAAATATAGTTCTGGACTAAGATGCCTTCTAACTTTGCATACTTTTAAGGGGTTTAGTGACTGAAAATGATTGAGAAACACTAGCCTAATACATGTGCTTTTTGTTGCAGCCATGTAGCATTCCCTAATCATTAATAATTAAAAACTTGCTGGCATATGCAAAGAAGCCGCTGGCAAAAACGGTCAGACACGCTGTTCAATCAATAAAATGAACAAATCTTTTTTTGCTAAAAACATTGTGATACAAAACATAATCAATAAAGCGAAAAAATATTGATGTGGCAAAAAATATTGTAAGTCTGTTTTAAATGTGCAAAGATGAGAACAGCAGTCCCAGTCAGAACATGCGTACACCACTGTGTAGTAAAAGGTATCAGAAAGTTTCTATGTTCACCACGTGGGCCATCACCAGTAGTTGGGAGGACTCACCAGAATCTATGAACTCCATTATGGAGTCAAGTTGGCCTGCAAACAGTGTCCTAGTGTTCGATATTAAGACCAAGGTGATTACATCAGATCCTCATGATATCTCAGATTCTCCAATGGTATATTAAATATATATGAAAACTGTGATATTGCAGGATTTCTACTCCACGCTTCAGTGCTACCATTGGCATCGCCCTCCCTGAGTTGGAGACCTGAAAATTACAATGAAAGTGCAAAAAGTGTAAATCTATGGGAGTGGCAGTTCTGTGACTCCAGATGCACCACCCACTACAGTGACTAAGGCAGGAGCCTGTTATGCCTCTGTGTGACCCAGACCTGCCCAGCCCAGTTTTTTTTTACCTCACTCTATAACTATTTACATTTAATGACTGTCAAAAGAGAGTTAATCCTTTTTATAAAAATAATGTCAGTCTTAAAATGTCAGAAAATTGTTTGAGGCTCAATGTGTGACTTTCTTGGCTTATCCCAATGGCAATCTCTTAACGCATTTTCTCCATATGTGAATGTGTGGAAAACCCGTTAATCATCTCTGAGCATCAATGTTGCCACTACAGTGTATTATAACTGACTGTAATATATTACAGCTTACAATTCCTAAATATGGTATCCGCATTCCATACTTACATAGTTAGTCAGGTTGAAAAAAGACACAAGTCTATCTAGTTCAACCATTAAAAAAAAATCATACAATCCCATATACACAATATACCCATATACCCAATCCTATACACACAGTTGATCCAGATGAACCCATTTGTTTCTTTCTTTAAACTTATTGTCCTATATTTCACATAGTGATCCATCCAATTACGCACTTCCTGTCTAAAGTTGGCCATAGAAATATGAGAAAGTCAGCTGGTTCAAAAGGGTCCTGGCTGAAATTCTATCCATCTGTGGCCATTCTCGTTTAAGAGAAGCAGATCTAACAATCACTTCAATGTTTTTTTTAATACATACATAACTGCATTACCTCGATTTATTTTTTAAATATCTGCCTGAAGTTCAGTTTTAAGGATTTACTTAATAAAATTGCTTTATTTCCATCTGTATCTTACATCGAATGTATAAAACCTGCTTGTGCTTGTCAACTCTTCTGTGCAGCATGCCAAGGAATGTTGAATTTGAGAACAAAAGAGTATTTCAATATTTGTTTGAAAGACTAACTATGAATAGCAGTCAAATCAGTGGCCCTTCTAATTTGGCAATTCTGCTCTTTCTATGCACACAATTGCTCCTTTGTTGGATATTATTAGACCTTTTCCTCTGGTGCACAGGATGAAATAAGCACATCTCAGAAATGTTTGTTAATGCTGCTTGTCCATATATGTAATTCTTATGGTGCTGACAACCTTTGCTCATACTTTGTAGTGCAACCGTTTGAATTAAATTTGCACTAACACCTTTGACGGCAGACGGCTGGTGAACAACAGAATGCCATAAAACAGATTTAAGTGCAAAACGTCAAAGAAACCCTTATGGTTATGAAGCAGTTGGTAGGTAGAAAAGAGAGAGAGAGAGAGACAGACAGACAGAGAACGAGAGTAAAAGGGAGAGAAAGTGTATATCAGCAATTCCTTAAAGTAGAACTAATGACAAATAGTGTTGAGCGAACCCGGACTGTAACGTTCGGGTCCGTACCGAACTTTAGGGTGTCCGTGGCACGGACCCGGACCCGGACATTTCAAAAATCGTTCGGGTTCGGTCCGGGGTTCTGCTATTTTACTCCACGTGTTGAGAAGCTGCAGGGCAGCCAATCAACAAGCGTTTCACTGGTTTGCCCTTAGAAGCCATCACAGCCATGCCTACTAATGGCATGGCTGTGATTGGCCGGTGCATCATGTGACCCAGCCTCTTTATAAGCTGGAGTCACAGTGCTGCAGTCACATGCTCCTTGGGTTAGTATAGGGAAAGGTAGCTGACGGCGTGAGGGACAGATTTTAGCCATTTTAAGACCTGATCCTGCATCCTGAGATAGATTACTTTACTACTGCTGTCTGTGCTGTTGCTCTGAGGACAGATAGCAGAAATTAGAGATTTCACATACCGCTGCTTTGAGTTGCAGATCAAGCTCTGCATAGAACAACGATCG
>BLSH010396517.1:411070-431952 GCA_018402905.1 Glandirana rugosa
CAGGAGAGAGACCCTTAAGTCGGAACGTGTACCGAGGAATCTAGTCGAGTCATGTCCTAATGTAGAAACGTCGAGATTCCACAGAACAAGGGTTTGGGGTCTGAGGACTCAGGGTAGGTGTCGGTCGTAAATATACCCATGATTGAGGTGGGTGGTATAGAGATATCCTTCCTTTCCCCTCGATTGTGGACGATATTGAAAGAGGAAAGGTACAGTATTACCGTTGTCTCGGTAGATCCCCGTCCGTTTGATTGACGTGTACGGATGTTGGGAGGGAACGAGATAGGTTTTACTTTTTTTTTTTACAAACAGTAATCTCAACTCGCTTGTGGACCTTCAAGCCCAAGACGACCAGGCAGGCTTGAAGCCCTGTTTCAGGCCCGTGCGATCGTTCGGGTTCCGTCCGGACCCGGACCCGGACTTTGTCCCGAAGTTCGGACGGACCAGCAGAACCCGAACTTCCAGGTGTTCGCTCAACTCTAATGACAAACATTTTTTTTTTTCATTTTGGATAGAGCAAGGGAGGGTTGTAGGCATGTGCAGTTAGTTTGCCTGCCCCTAGATGGCTCTGTTGCCATTATGACATGGAAAGGAGAAAGTTATAGCAGGTGTTAGCTCCCCTTTCCTTCCTATAGAGATATGGTGGGTGGAGTTAGTACCCATATAAATGCTGGCTGTGGATGGGACTCAGGAGTCTGGGGTTTGGGAACAAGACACCTTAGAGCTGCAAAGATGTAATCCTGTACTGAGCTGATCTAAGGAGCCATGTGCAAGGCTGAATTCCCAGAGAGAGGACTAGCTGTAGTTGCCATGTCTACTCTTGACTTTCTTCTGCAGGTACTTTCAGCATGGTGCATATTGCCTCAGGGACCTGGATAGAGTCTTCTAAACATCAGTGACAGTGGAACCTGGTAATAGAAGTCAGCAGGGAGCATGCCCAGCTGGGCAAAGCTATAGAAGGGACATTTAGAAGAGAGTGGCAGTATACTAATAAAATAAGCTTGTGGGGGAAAGTGGTCCCAATTCTGTGGTTCTCCCAAGGAGAGGAATGGAGGAGAGGGAAGATGGCTTAACTGAAAGATGTGCACTTGTGCTCTGCATGAACGTGACTGCTGCAGGAGTATGTCAAATGTGAAATGTCAACGCATCGTCCTTTCAACCTTTCATTTGATTATTTCTGGCAGAAGTATACTGTACTATACTTACATCAACAAAAGCTTAAAGCGGAACTCCAGGCTCCTTCAGAAAAAAATTAAAAGGCAGCAGCTAAAAATACTGTAGCTGCTGGCTTTTAATATTAGGACACTTACCTGTCCATGAATCCGTCTCTTCTCCCGAACCAATTTTTCAAATGGCCCTCGGGTGCTGCCGCCGCCATTGTGGGTAAGGAACACTGACAGTGAAGCCTTGTGGCTTCACAGCTGGTTCCCTGTTGCGCATGCGCAAAGGTTGCTGCGCTTTATAAATGGCCTGGCAGCGGGGGAAGAAGGGGGGGCAAACTTCTGGAACAGCTGGAAGTGGGAGTGGATACCTGTCAAAACCAGGTACTACTCCCCCCAAGAGGTGCCAAATGTGGCAGCAGAGGGGAGGAGGAGGCAAATAAGCAGAGCTTCCCCTTTTGGATGGAGCTTTGCTTTAAGTAACCCGTATTTTACATATTTGAAACAGACAACGGTGACAGTTAGAATTTGACCTGGTGTCTCTTTTTGCGCAAAAGATTATTTCATGAAATATGGAACATACCAATAAGATTATTTTTAAGAGAAAGTGGTACAAACCCTAAAGTTTACAGGCTTTATATTGGGTGCTTTAAAAGTTCCTGCAGCAAATAAAAACATTAGACATTTTATCATTCCAAAGCATGCATTCCAATATGCCTAATGGCTTCTGTTACTTGAGTTTCCAGATATGCAGTATCTTCTTCTTAGTAAGTTGCAAACTCTTCTTTAAGTATATACTCATTTCATTCAGATGATCGACCAGCACTTGGACACTCAATGCAACAAAATTTTGACTCTATCGAAGAGTACACAGCAGAAGAAGAGAGAGCTGATAACAAGCTATGGAGGACTGTCATCATCGGGGAGCAGGAACAAAGAATTAACATGAAAGTTATTGAACCTTACAAAAAAGTGATATCACATGGAGGTATGGAAACTGTATGCAATATATCCTGTTTGTTCACATGAAGCTTTTCCTTTCTAACAGAAAATAAATTGTCTGCTTGTAAACTGTGCTCTCACAATCTCACATTCTGACATCACTCAATACATAAAACTTTATTCCACACAGAGCCAAAACGACAGTCCCTTCCTGTCGCCCACTCTAATGCGTTTCACCCAAGGTGGGCTTAATCATAGCTCAACTTGGGTGAAATGCATTACAGTGGGCAGTCTGCAGTCAGGAGCTGTCATTTTGGCTCTGTAGAATAAAGTTTTTTTATATTGAGTTATGTCATCAGGGTGCAGCTGTGTCTTCTCTTTCCTTTCTAGTAGTTCTAATGTGGAACAATCAAATGAGAACATTTCCTCAAAGCTTTTTTTTCTTAGGTAAATCTTACACTAACAACTCAAAATGTGCATGCACTGATACTACAAAATAATTTGTCTTTAGTAAGAACCATGAAGAATTTGTTAAAAATGGATATAATAAATGTGCAACCACATGTCTTGCACTGAGCCTGGTACATGTGGCTAATTGTCATTCTTTAAGTGTGCAGCAGGATCAGATGGAACCAGTACAAAATAGACAGAATAGGGGTCAGGTTGCTGGACAACATGGTACAGTGAATGTTTGGGGGTTTGTTAATGCAAGCCTAGAAAGGGGAAGTTAAAGCGGAGTTCCACCCAGATTTTTTTTTACATTCAAGTCCTTTGCCTATATAGACTTACCTTTCAAGGTAAAAAAAAAATGTTATACTCACCCTAAGTCTCTTGTTGCGAGGTGGTCTCTGTAATCTGCCCCTTTTAGGTCCTTGGCTCTTCTCCTCACTTCCTGCTTCGCCTGGCCTCCTGGGAGATGTGACTCATCATTTCCCAGGAGTCAGTGGGCTTCCCTGTACTGTAAAATCGTGTTATTTCCAGACAGGAAATGAGGCGATTTAAGGCGGACCGAGAACGAGGAGTGCATGGTGGTTACCCACCATGCACTTCTTTCAGGAAGAGATGCCAGGAGACTACGGATGGGCTTCAGATACCCTCACCTAAAATGGAAAAGTCCAGCAGTGAGAGAAACAAAATTGAGAGCAAAAAATACATGTAGTTACTAGGTGGTTTGAAAGTAAGGAAACAAAAGGCTACATCTATTTAGTATTAAAAGAGTGGATGCCAAAAAAAAATTCTAGGTGAAACTTCGCTTTAACATATGCTGTTTAGTTATTAGTACTTATAGTGGTCCACAGTCACATTTGAAGTATAACTCCACTTTCATTTAAAAAAACATAGCAAATTAAAAAAAAAAAAATATGCTATATATGTAAATTCTCTCGACAGCCATATTGTAATTTAATTATATTAAACTGTATTACTCCATTTCTATCTGCAACCGTTGTAGATTTCTGTAAAATTTCATGCAATATGGCTACCTGGGGGCATTCTGTACACAGAATACAAAAAAAATTAAGCATAAAAAAATTAAAAGTAACTCATGGGGTTCATTCATGTTTTATATGACTATATACAGCATCAGGGCTAGGACAAGGGGTGGGCAGGAGGGTTAGCTGCCCTGGGCACTGTGGTATGTGAGGTGGGGGGGGGCGCTGCATAGAGTGTGCCTACCCACAAGCTGGCAGGAGTATTAGAAGAGGGGAATTTTTATTTGGGGTAATCGTGCAGATTAGTGGTCAAATTTTTTTTGGGATTGGAGGGAGTGGATTTTCGCTGTCACAAAATTCTCATACATTTTGGGTAGGAGGGGGCGCCATTTGGCACCTTTGCCCTGGGCGCTAGATGACCTTGTCTCGGCACTGCACAGCATGCTTACAGCTGAGTCAGATGGATTATAGTAAAGAATCATTGTAGCTTGATTCTGAGAGATTTCCACAGACAAGCACCCATGTTATCTTTGTTAAAGTGTAACACATTTCAATACATTTAAAGAGCCTTATCAGGGCCAGGAGGAGGGGTGGGCGGAAGGGGCATCTGTCCTGGGCGGTGTCCCAATATGCAGTGAGGGGGGCGCATTGGGAGCTTCCACGGTTCTCCTGCCTCATTGAGTGACTGTCATTCTCCCTCATTCACAGCGGCACAGTAAGGATCCTCGCTCTGCCTTATCTCTCTCTCACTCTCTTATCTGTGCAGTTATAAATCTGTCTCTTCCTAGCTGAGCTCTCCTAGGCAATGCAGTACTGATCACAGATAACCAATCTTTTAGCAATAGCCCACAGTAACAAGAGCAGCTGCAGCTGAAAGATCCATTCTCTGTAATCAGTACTGTAGTGCCTAAGGCAGGGTTCTGAAATTAAGAATGCCTCTGTGCCCCCCTCCAGTTATTGGATGCTAGGACTATTGGGGTCCTAATAACAAATTACATCACCAGTTTGCCCCACCCCCCAGCTCCCAGAGGAGGACAGAACTTCCCCTATTACACACGTGCTCCTCCTCCAATCTCCCACTGTGACGCTACAGCCATGCTGTCACACTTATGTAAGGAGGGGGGGCACAATAATGTAAGGAGGGGGACACACTAATGCAAGGAGGGGGTGCACTTATATAAGGAGGGGGACACACTAATGTAAGGAATGTAAGGGGGGGCATTTATGTAAGGAGGGGGGGTGCTTATGTGAGGAGGGGGTGCACTTATGTAAGGAGGAGGGCACATTTATGTAAGGAATGACTGTTGTATGATGGGGAATTGATGTAAGAGGGGACACTGATTATAAAGGGGGACAATAATGTAAGGGGGGACTTTACCATGAGAAGGCACATTGATGTAAGGAAGGACTCTGATATAAGGGGTGACTGCTGTGCGGAGAGAGGACCTCTTATGTAAGGATAGACTTTTTTATGTAAGGGAGGACAAAGGGGGCTCTTGATTTAGAGGGGGACTATTAATGTGAAGGGAGGGGGGGGGGCTCTTTATGTAAAGGTGGACTCCTGAAGTGACGGGGGATTATGATGTGAAGGTTGCTAAGTAGTCTACGAAGCTCTTCTGAAAGGTTTGCTGAAAAACAGTGTTGATGACGGAATCCCTCCTGCGGCACTATTGTGTTCTGCCAGTGGGGAGCCTTCCTGGCTGGCAGAACACTTGATTATTGCTAGCTTCTATAACCGCTGGCAGTAATCACATGTAAAAGATCCAACAGGCTGGTACAACCAGCCAGCCCACAGATGGATCAAATCTTGGCCTGTGCCTGCAAAATCACAGGTTTTCCCATCACGTACAGAAATGTGCTTCCCTTTAGCAGACACACAGCAGCGCCATTGATGACACCCCATGCATCTGCTAATGCACGCATTTTCATGGGCCTCAAACTGCATGGTGCTGCAGCACCATACGGTTAGGTGTGGGGCGTATTTTGGAAAGGGTCAGGGACTTTTCCAAGTTTCCCGCACATAGTGCGGCCTATTGAAATGAAGGGGCTTCCCAAAACACAGAAACACACGCACGCTCAGTCGTACCTGTAGGTGTGAACCTAGCCTAACTTTATTTTCTATTTTCTAACTCAAGCCTTAACACAGATCGTTTTGTGCATTCTGTCATGATTCCATTAACATCCAACTGTCCACTAAATGTGACGGGGGGGGGGGGATAATTTCTTCTGGTATACAAAGCCTCACAGCTGCAGCATATGTATAGCCCCATACATCTGCCTTTGTACCGGGGGGGGGGGGGGGTTTAAACAACCCACCAACCCCAATTGTAGACAAGGCCTTAAGGCTCATTCACAGATGGGGGGGGGGGGGGTGGTTGCGGTAAAAGCAGGCAGTGTCATACACCAGCAATTATTGCGGCACATCTGAAGGAACCCTTTCAGGCTCATTCCCTCTGAGCCCCCTAGAGTCCTTTTGTTCCGTGCACCCCATAGCTCCCCTCCTTCATGCAACTGACTTAAATGCCAATCAGTCCTCTTCAGATTGACACCAGTGACACAGTGGCATTTTTTCCTTCCAGTGACACCATCAACACAAGGACATGTTTTTCTTCCTTCCAGTGACACCATGGATGCAGGGACATTCTTTCGTTTCAGTGTCACCACCGATGCAGGGATGTTTTCTGTCTGACCATCGCCACTGTTAGCCCCATATTTATGCACCAATTTTAAGCTATTCAGTTCACTGCAGTGTAACTGAACTACACTATTTTGGTACACGTCGCATACATTACAGACCTAACACCATTGTTACCCTATCCTGAGGGGGGGCACAGTTTGCCATTTTTGCCCTGGGTACCAGATGACCTTATCCCGGCACTGAGCCTTATACACACCCCCTTCAACAGGGATTAAATTGCAGACTAGGATGAGAACAAACATAATTTAGTTTGACAGGTGCTGGAGTAGAATCCCTTCTTGCTCTACAAACAGTTTCAGTAGCTGGTTATTTTAAAAAGCCTTTTTACAATACCCAGTGACTGAAGCATGTTCAACTCACTAATCCCTATCTGCAATTTAAAACATGTTGGCTTGTTACCCTAATGAAAAATATACTACGAGACTCCAAAACCACACAGTTTTTTCTCAGCTTTTTGAAACTTCTTCATGCTGCTATTTTAAGGCCCTTTAATGTTTTAGAGCTGCCTAACCAGAAACAATGTACTGTACAGTACAGGCTCTACACCACTTTGTGAAACTTTACCCATAACAACTTGATAAAAATAATGTCCTTCAGAGCACGCACACCACATTATTCATTATGCTACCAAAATTAGTGTGTGCTGTAAATTGCCCCCAACATTGTTCCTGTTTCTTTGTGCTGAAGGCTGCCATTTTGTTGAAGCCTAAAGCCCCTGAACAGCAGTAAATCTGTAGGCTGTCAGCAGATCGGCACACAAAAAAGATATTAAACAGCGCTACCCTTGGGTACATACCCTGAGTGTCAAGGGATTATATAAAGTAATATACACCATCAGTACAATTCAAACATAAAACAAGATATTCTTAAAAGCAACTAATTCCCATAGGTTAGGAAAGTCATGGGTGATTTAAAAAAGTCATTGGCTGACACTGACAATGCATGTGAGGCTTGCCTTCTCAGAATGGACTGGGGATCCAAGAACTGAAATAGAAGAGGGGAAGAAAAGAGAGGCACCAGACGGGCGTGGTGCAGCACAATTTATTAAAAAGAGACTGATGAAGAAGGTGTTGTTTGCCATCGAAACGCGTCCCTATTGGCTATTGCACCCACTGGGCTGACAGTGCACTTCTGATGGCAGAAGACTACTTCTTCACCCGGACTTTCATTCCGGTTCCATCTCCACAATGGCAGTCCCTACACACCCTAGCTTCCAAGCTCCACCTAGTGATCCCACACGCTTCAGCTGGACTGGGCCGACTAGGAATCAGATCCTCCTTGGATTTCGGACCACTGCACTCTGAGACTGTCCCTGCACATTTATTCCTAATTGGAGTCTGTCTCCCCTAAGCGATGTGATGCAATTGTTCATATTTTATATTTTTTAATAAATTGTGCTACACCGTGCCCGCCTGGTGTCTCTCTTTCCTTCTCCTCTTCTATTTCATCAGATCAGCAAATCCAAAGGAAACCATGTTAAATGGACTGCAGTGCAAATCTCCAAAATGCAAAAAGCACTAAAAATGCATAGATGTGAATCCAGCCTAACATAGTTATGCCTGCAAAAGTGGGCAGCTTGAAGTGATCTATCTAGCAGGACTTAATTTTCTAACTAAAGTTCCACTTTAACGTTAAGGCCTCATACACACGCACGTTTTTTGACGCCGGCGTTTTCTGGCGTTTTTTGCAGCTCTCCATGTTAGTCAATGGCCCTATAAAAACGTTGGCGTTTTTGAGCTGTAGATGGCGTCGGCATTAGTGAGCTGAAACTAGAACCCACAGCCATCGCGTTCTGAGGCTGTAACGTGTTGGCATTTTTTGACGCCGACGCCACAATATGCCAACAAACGCCACCTATTATTATACCGGCGTTTTCCGGCGTTTTTTGACGCCGATGTTTCTAGGTTGAAAAATAGCAGAGGGGTGATTTTTTTTTAAAAAACGCCTATTGACGCCGACGCTCACTAACGCTCAAAAACGATGATGCATAACGCCGAAAAACGCCGACTTTTTTTCCTTGATGTCGGGCCTGACGTTTTGTTTATTTTTTTAGAAACGTCCGTGTGTATGAGGCCTAAAGAGTAACATCATCTTTTAAATAAAAATAATTCCCCTCTGGTTGAGCAGTGTACATTGCATGGATTATAACTAATGTTATTTCAGATTCCTACCTATTTCTTTTCTGAAGAAATGAAGAAAAAGCTGTTTGCTTTACTTTGTGTCTTTTGGATCCTGATTCTGAATGAGAGTTACTATGTATCCTTATAACCAGCTGGTGCACGTTTATTGTTCTGGTGAGAAAGATTGCCGGGTCTGCATCCCTTTAGAAATCACTAAGCCTTATGTAAAAATGACATTTTTGTTGCAAAGGATGCCTAAAACCAGACTTGCATCTTAGCAGAAAATGACATTTCTGGGGAAGTCCTGTACACCAACTGGGTACAAAACATGTCCAGCTTGTCATATTTCACAGAATTTTATATAAAATTACAATTAGCAATTGTATATTCTATATATACACTCACTGGCCACTTTATTAGGTACACTTTGCTAGTACCGGATTGGACCCCCTTTTGCCTTCAGAACTGCCTTAATTCTTTGTGGCATAGATTCAACAAATTGGAAACATTCCTCAGAGATTTTGGCCCATAGTGACATGATAGCGTCACACAGTTGCTGCAGATTTGTCGGCTGCGCCTCCATGATGTGAATCTCCCGTTCAACCACATCCCAAAGGTGCTCTATTGGATTGAGATCTGGTGACTGTGGAGGCCATTTGAGTACAGTGACCTCATTGTCATGTTCAAGAAACCAGTGGGGAGATGATCTGAGCTTTGTGACATGGTGCATTATCCTGCTGGAAGGAGACATCAGAAGATGGGTACACTCTAGTCATAAAGGGATGGACATGGTCAACAACAATACTCAGGTAGGCCTTGGCGTTTAAATGGTGCTCAATTGGTACTAAGAGACCCAAAGTGTGCCAAGAAAATATCCCGCACACCATTATACCACCACCAGCAGCATAAACCATTGATACAAGACAGGATGGATCCATGCTTTCATGTTGTTTACGCCAAATTCTTAACCTACCATCTGAATGTCGTAGCTGAAATCGAGACTCATCAGACCAATATTCTATTGTCAAATTTTGGTGAGCCTGTGCGAATTGTACCCTCAGTTTCCTGAGTGGCATCGGTGTGGTCTTCTGCTGCTGTAGCCCATATGCTTCAAGGATCGATGTGTTGTGCATTCAGAGATGGCATTCTGCATATCTTGGTTGTAATGAGTGGTTATTTGAGGTACTGTTGCCTTTCTATCATCTCAAAGCAGTCTGCCCCTTCTCCTCAGATATCAACAAGGCATTTTCGTCCACACAACTGCCGCTCACTGGATATTTTCTCTTTTTTGGACCATTCTCTGTTAGCTCCAGAGATGGTTGCGAGTGAAAATCCCTGTAGATCAGCAGTTTTTGAAATACTCAGACCAGCCCCTCTGGCACCAACAACCATTCCACGTTCAAATGGTCACTTAAATCCCCCATATATATATATATATATATATATATATTTTTTTTTTTTTGCTATATTTTTGCCCAATAGTAGCGTGCAGTTACTCTTTAAGTTCAATTAAATGTAGATCCAAGTTAAGGTCCACTTTAACCACGTTAGGCAGGTTGGCACTGCGGCATGATTCGCCGTAGCTGTATGGCAGCTCGCGCAGCCGCAGTTGAAGGTGGGAGCACGCCGGTGGCAGTGCACTTTTGTGCCCACTGCACGCTGCGTGAGCATGCCCGCGGGTCAGGCGGAGTTGATGTCTGCCGACGACCCACGATTGCCTTTTACAGAGGCAGAACGGAGATCTGCCAGTGTAAATACCGCGGATCTCCGTTCTGTCAGGGGACATATGACAGATCTACTGATCCCAGTAATCGGGAACAGTTAGATCTTTCATGCCCCGGCCAGCCCAGCCCCCACACAGTTAGAACACATTGAGGGAACACAGTTAACCCCTTGATCGCCCCCTACAGTTCCCCTTCACTGCCAATGACATTTATATAGTAATCATTGGCTATTTTTAGCTCTGATCGCTGTATAAATGTCATTGGTCCCAAAAAAGTGTCAATAGTGTCCGATCTGTCTGCCCCAATATCGCAGTCCCAATAAAAATCGCTGATCGCCACCATTACTATTAAAAAAAAATTATAAAAATGCCATAATTCTATTCCCATAGTTTGTAGACGCAAAAACTTTTGCGCAACCCAAACAATATACGCCTATTGCGATTTTTTTTTTACCAAAATATGTAGAAGAATACACATGGGCCTAAACTAAGGAAGAAATTGGTTTTTTTTTAAATTTTTTTGGGATATTTATTATAGCAAAAAGTAAAAAATATTGTTTTTCTTCAAAATTGTCGCTTTCTTTTGTTTATAGCGCAAAAAATAAAAACCACAGAGGTGATCATACCAAAAGAAAGCTCTATTTGTGTGGAAAATAGGACATCAATTTTGTTTGGGTACAACGTGGCACGACCGCGCAATTGTCAGTGAGCATCAGTATGTAATAATGCAGTGTTTTTCAACTCCAGTCCTCAAGGCACACCAACAGGTCATGTTTTCAGGATTTCCCTCAGATGAAACAGCTGTGGTAATTACTAAGGCAGTGAAACTGATCAAATCACCTGTGCAAACTCATGGAAATCCTGAAAACATGACCTGTTGGTGTGCCTTGAGGACTGGAGTTGAAAAACACTGCAATAATGAATAAAGTTTTCTGACAGCTACAATTGCAAGTCCTGTGGTGCTTTGGTTCCAGGTCACACGATTTAACGTTGTGACACTGAAGTCCCGACATTGTTTAAAGTGAACAAAGTCTTTGCTGAGATTAATCCCTACAATATAGATCCTCTGCAAGTCACCTAAACGATTGTTGACTTTAGATCACCAAACTTAGAATTGGGCGTCAAATGATTTGCCTAATTATGGCTGACAGGTACGTTTATTCACTTTGCTGCACGACTACCCACCCTTCAACGCCCGCTGTAAACATAATCTTTATTGATAACATGCATTCATTAGTTCAGTGGTATATATCATGGTTGCACAGAAAACAATGCAATCACAACTGTGAATCACATAGCACAGCAGGTCTAGGTAATTGGGTTCATCAGACTGTTTTCACAAATAGAATTATACCAAGTAGTTAAAGGATTGGCATCTGTACACATACCAAATACCAATACATGCCTTTGGTCAATTCCGCTGTTTGCTGTAACAATAGAAGCCTGCAGAAAGAAAGAATTCAGAAGAGGAAGAGTTTGTATTATTGCTAGAAGGTAATAAAGAAGTGCTTGGGTGACTTAACAGTGACTACATGCTTGTGGTTTTTGTAGGCTCAGTCCCTGATAGCTATACAATGTGTCTGCATACCTGAAAAGATGAAAGTTAACTCTGCACTGGAATAAAATAATCATATTAAAGGCACTACATAGGGAGCATTTACAGCTGTTGTTTCTCACAGAAGGTATACATTCTGCATATGAAAGAAGCCATTTAGATTTTATGCTCACTCCTTTTTATTACTTGCAGGATTTGCACAGTAAATCTGCTTTGTTAATTTGAAAGCTTAAGGCCCCTTTCACACTGGCGAAGCCCGTTTTGATGGGCTCCACTACTCAGCGGGGATCCATCCATTTATCCCCGCTGAGCCGGCGGATGACCGGACAGACTCTGCATTCGTGCAGAGACTGACCTGTCACAGCTCCAAAAAAAAAAAAAAAATACATATTTGGGGGGAACACCCTACCAAACGCATGGTGCAGCTTGTAAAAACCAATAGACAAAAAAACGCATATTACAGCGCACACATTATTATTATTATTATACAGGATTTATATAGCGCCAACAGTTTGCGCAACGCTTTACAATAAAGAAGGGACACAGTACAATTACAATACAGTTCAATACAGAAGGAATAGGAGGGCCCTGCTCATAGAGCTTACAATCTAAAGGGAGGGGGAGGTGGTACAAAAGGTAATGGCTGCAGGGGATGATCTGATAGAGGTGGCTCAAGCACGGGTCTTAGGTGGAGGTGGGGTAGGCTTCCCTGAATAAGTGAGTTTTCAAGGATCGCCTAAAGGTGGACAGGGTGGGGGCTGACCGGACTTTCTGGGGCAGGGAGTTCCAGAGGATGGGAGAGGCTCTGGAGAAGTCCTGTAAGCGAGCATGGGAGGAGGTAACAAGGGAGCTAGAGAGAAGGAGGTCTTGGGAGGAGCGTAGAGGACGATTGGGGTGATATCTGCGGATGAGATTGGCGATGTAGCTGGGGGCAGTGTGGTGGATGGCCTTGTATGTTGTGGTTAGTATTTTGAATTTTATACGGTGGGATAGGGGAAGCCAGTGAAGGGATTGGCAGAGCGGGGCAGCAGACGTGGATCGGTTAGTAAGGTGTACAAGTCTGGCAGCAGCATTCATGATAGACTGAAGGGGGGATAGCCTGTGTAACGGTAGGCCGGTGAGGAGGGAGTTGCAGTAATCAAGGCGGGAAATAACCAAGGAGTGAATAAGTTGTTTTGTGGTTTCGTTAGTCAGGAAGGGCGAATTTTTGAGATGTTGCGGAGATACATACTCCTACCAGGCTGTTTAAAAGCATCTACACGTATGTAGCAAAAGATGCAAAAATACGGGGGTTTGGTCACACTAAATGGCCATGAAGTGCTTAAGCCCACTGACTGCTGCAAAGTACCCCATTTTACCAGTGGGTCCTACACTAACTTTAGAGTGAATGCTCCTATCTCAAACCTTGGAAGCCAACGCATCTCTTTATGGGAGACCAGAGGGCACATCCCATGGATCAGGTGGACACTGATTGGGGGTAATTAAGGAGGATGGGGTTCTCCAGCCCAAAAGGTCTGGTCAGGACCTCTCAGCATACAAAAAAATACATATTTGGGGGGACACCCTACCAAACGCATGGTGCTGCTTGTAAAGACTGTCACAGCTCCATTCTCCTCTATGGGGGATCGGATGAACATGGACCGTCTGTCCGTGTTCATCCGATCCGCCAGATGGATGGAAAATAGGGTTTCCATCAGTCTGTTTTCGGTGGATCGGAGCGGATCGGGTGTCAGCGGACATGTGACCGCTGACATCCGTCACTCCATAGAGAGCAATGGAGCGCCCGTTCGGGTTCGCCTGAAAAACTGACAGGCGGACCCGAATGATCCGCCCGCGTGAAAGGGGCCTAAAGCGGTAGTAAACCCATCCTTTTAACAGTTTAAAAACCAGTTCCACTTCCGGCACGTGCTGGAAATGTAGCACTCCCATTGGTTGTGCTCTAAACCAAACTGTCAAACTATCTAATGGATGGTGTCATAGCTGATCACATGTGCAGCATCATGGCAGTTGTAGATTAAACAGAGGCCAAGATGGCAGCTTCCTTGGCTGAAAATGAGGGTATACTACCACTTTAATACAGTGTATACATACACAGTTTTTCTTTTGTTCTACCAGCAGGTTGAGCAAAAAAAACCTGACAGACCCCACATCTGCATAAGCGATATGGATACAGGGATCTCCCCTGCTGCACTATTGTATTCTGACAGTGGGGACTCACCCCCCCTTTTTCCCTTGTCAGAATACACAGACCAGCACTGCAGCTATTGGCTGCAAGCAGTGGTTGAATGCTGGAGCGTTCGACAGAAGCCTGTCGTTCCTACTGAACCAGCCAATTTTCAGTATTTGTGTACTCGGCTTAACTCTTGAAAAAACATATTTTTGTTAAGGATCAGGGATGGCCTGTCCATTATGGGCGCAGGAGCCCGCTGCCCCTAATCCCTTCCGCCCGCCATCCATGCACCCGGCCCCTTTTTAGGTCGCTGGGATGCATGAATTACTATTGCAGCGGTGGGCGGGAGTGTTTTTGTGAAGCACACTATTCGAGCCAGGGCTCTAATAGGGCTTCAGAATAGAATGGGCTGTGAGCCCTGACAGAACGCTCACAGCCCACTCAGGACCTCCTTCCAGCCAATCAGGTAACGGATTTGGCACCCGTCACCTGATCCTATTGGACGCCTAGGAGCCTGGACCCATGATGGAAGCTGCCGTGGAGGACACAAAACCGATGCACACTACCCGCCTAGATGGGGTAAGTGCAGCAGTAGAGCAAGGGGAGAGGTACCGTTCGGGGGGGTAGAGGTACCGCTCGGGGGGGAGGTGCCATTCGGGGGGGGTGTTTGCCGCCCTCCCAAAAAAAAGGACCAGCCGCCACTGTTAAGGATAGTGTGGGGTAAGAGAACTCCTCTGCAGCTCATTGCTGTCTGTGTTTCCATTAAGAATATTTCCCCTCACCTCACGTTTCGGTGACAGGGGTCATTGAGACAGGTGTAGGAAAGATGATCCACACACCGGTTGTTGCTCTTAAAAAATCGTAATTTTATTGAAAAGCCACAGTGTACAAACGCAGATAAAATCAGTTGACGCGTTTCAGCTTATAAGGCCTTAGTCATAACCCCACTGTCATTGAGACAGGATGTGATGGGAAATCTCTCCAGTGTATGCAGTGCCTGTACTAAACCCCATTTTTAAGTGCAGTAAAAAAATAACCTCAATAATGTGTTTATTACTCTGTGTTCTGACCTGCTCTGGTGACCCATGATTGATTCCTTATTTCTTGTCTGGGTGTGACTGAATTGTCAGTGGGACACCAAGTGACAGGAAATCTCCCCAGTGGTGTCACAGACAGCAGTAACCACATAGTGGACTTTGGAACCCTTCCTACTAGTAGATTTTTTAATGAACATTCATATGGACATGCATGCAAAATGTTCATCTTTGATTGACGAATGTCATTTGCACGCACTTCAAAATTTAATTTGCTTTGAACATTCGATTTTGGAACAAAAAGCTATACTAAATGAAAAACACACCCAACCTGCCCCTTCGATTTTTCTCGTCACTGTGGTTGAAAATGAATGTCGATTTGACCCCACTAACAAATAAAAAATTAAATGAATGTTCTTAAAATAGAAAATTGCAAGTGTTAAGGCTGGCCGCAGGCTAGCCTGTATTTGTGGGAGGAGTCTGGAGTACATAAGGCTCCATTCTCCTCCCTGGCAGTGTCAGCTCGTTTTTCTGGCCTGTGGGTTCCGCTCGTTGGTTTAGGAGGTCCGTCTGTTGTCATTTCCTGTCCTGCTGCGAGCACTTCCGGTGCGGCATTTTCGTAAATTCAGGGACGTGGACACGGTGTCTCCTCGGCGGCTTGGAGGCGCAGGTGGGCAGGTAATGGGGTTCATTGAGAAGGGGGAAGGGGCGGCATCGCTTGCTTCATTTTATGCAAGGCTGGGCAGTACGAGGCATCCGCAGGCATGAGTGAAGGTGGGGGGGGGGGGGGTGGGCTGAAGGCAGTATCAAGGTTATGATCAGGTAAAGTTAAAGAGTAAGATATGGCGGGGGGGGGGGGGGATGGCAGATGACACATGCAGGAGGTTGGCTGCCTATCAGGTAATTCATCATTGAGGGAGGTAATGCAGGGTTAGAAAAAAAAAAAAATATATATATATTGGAGATGTACGATAAGTGGCAGTAATTGTTATATATGTATATATATATATATTTGGTCAGGGTCTGCTACAGTATGCGTCATATGTTTGTTCATGTTGTTTGTGTCAAATGCAGTCATGGGGATTGTCAGTGGGTGCCGTTTAACCACAGCAGCAGTTGGGACGTTACACGTTTGTTTTGTGCTGTGTTCATGTCAGTGTTGTTGGAGTCGTCAGTTTCTTGTCATGTTATGTTTCAGATACTACCACTGTATCTCGGCATGTCAGTGTTGTTGGAGTCGTCAGTATCTTGTCATGTTATGTTTCAGATACTACCACGGTATCTCGGCATGTCAGTGTCTGTGTGTAGGGGCAGGACGATGTCAATTTGTCTGAATGTCTTCATGTCGGTCTATGTGGATAGCAGCCATGGTGTCATGTTGTTTGCTTATCGAGGCAAGGGGGTACGGTATTCCGTTGGTGTCCTTTACATGTCATGTACTTCTGTTTCACAATCAGGAGTCACTGCAATTATTCGATGCATGTTCATTATCTTTCGGCAGGTTCTCACGTACGGACAGGTTGGGCGTTTGTGTAAGGGAATTGGTGTTGATACAGTGGCAGGTGTGTTAGGATATGATTTTGGATGTTGTTTGGGGACTTCGGGATCTGTCACGTCTACAGATCCATACGGGCTGAGTTTTCGTTTATTAAATATGTTACAAGAACATACCATGCTCGCCTGTATATCATACGTCATACGTGCACGTACAGTCTGCATACTCTTACTTTACCCACCACGTCTGTGGGTACGAAGGCCCTGAGTGTTCGTTATTAATTGCTGTATAAGCGCTATAGCTACTCGGACCTAATAAGTGCTTAAGTTACACATAGGGGTGGTCGCATAGGGGTTGCACGCGCTGAAAGGTGGCAGTTGTGGATGCACACCTCGAGGTCAGGCACTGGGTGCAATCACGGTTAGTAGGAAGGGGTGCTTACCTTTTCATTTTTGTTCCCTCAGATTCAGTATGTCTCATGTGTCAGATACTGAGGATCTGGCATTCATCTCGCCGACTCCACAAAGGGGGGTCCGAAAACGGGAGTACACAGTCGTTGAGGAATTGGACCATCCCTAGACTTATAACAGAGCTACGTCAGAAAGGCATCCCTTTCCCAGCTTCAGCTAGGAAAGCCGAACTGTTTAGGTTATTGTTCCCAGCGCAACCCATTGCTGCTACCAGCCAGGAACATGCATCGGTCCACAATTCGTTGACACAAATTCATGCTGTCTTGAACACAGTGGTTACCTCAATGACGCAGTTACAAGACAGGATGGAAGTCATAGAGAATCGGATGGCCAGGGATCAGGCAGTAGAGATTCCGGCTGCTCCTGCCATACCCAGTGTGCCTATAGGTAACAGTGCCGTTCCATCGCCAGTGGCAGTTCCATCCCAGTTATCGGTGTTGCCTTCGGTGTCGCCGGCCCATTTCATTACAGCCAGTGTGAGGAAAGACATTTTGGAAGGGAAAGACGTTAACTTGGCATCACTGTTAATTGCATCGCAGGATGTTTCAGAAAATAAGTCATACGCTTGCGGTGAGGTTGCAGTGGTGCTTAAAGCGAAAGACCCTAGGCTTAACAGGAAACTGACCGTTGCAGAGTTTGTTTTGGCTTTCGGCATCTTTCGGGATGTAATATGTTCTGTCAATCCCGGTAGAAGGGAGGAATTGGATATATACCTGCACAAGGTCGTAGACTTGGCTCATAAATACGGGGGATACAGTTTCTATGATTATCATAGGTCATTTTGAGCCAAGGTGGCGGCCACCTGGGCGCAGTTCCAGTTGGTCACCAGTTGGAGCAACATTGATACGGAATTATTTTGTAGGCACTTCGCCAACCAGAAATCCCCGGTTTGTGGCTATTGTCAATCTACAGCCCATACTTCAGCTTGGTGTCCATCGATCGAGGCAAACGGGCAGGTCGGTATGGCCAGACAGGGCAGCTCGTCAGCATCTACGGGTCCTTCTGGCCAGGTCGATAAGTTAGGGAGGCCTATTCATTTCCTGGGCAAGGCGCAGGTATGCAACAACTACAATCAAACTGGATGTAATTACATTCATTGTAGGCTGTTGCATGTTTGCTCCAGCTGCTTCAGGGCTCATCCGAAGACTGCTTGCCTGGGAAGGTCGGCCTCTTCATGACTGAGCCAGGTTAATGTTCCATTATTGGGTCATCTGCTGGACAGTCATCCGTCCCCAGTTTTCAGGCAGTTTCTGGTGGATGGTTTCTCGGGGGGTTTTCACACAGGCTTGGTCACGCTTCCCACACAGACGTTCGAGTGTGGGAACTTGCGTTCAGCAGATAGTTTCGCTGGGGTGGTAGACGAGTTGCTGGAAGGGGAGGTGGACAAAGGATTTGTGATAGGCCCTTTCTCGGTGCCGCCATTCGGTATGTGGAGGGTCAGCCAGATAGGGGTAGTCTGTGGTAAGTTTTCCAATAAACTACGTCTAATCTATGACCTGTCTGCGCCTCATTTCTCCCATGTACGAGTCTTAACGCACTCATACCTTCGGAAGAGTTTTCTTTAAAATATGATTCGGTGGAGGTAGCTATTCAGCATATTTTACAGGTAGGTAGGGGCGCATGGTTGTCCAAAGCGGACGTAGCTGATGCCTTCAAACTGTTGCCTATCAGGCCCGAGTTGTGGCAGTGGTATGGTATTAAATGGCGGGAGAGGTACTATTTTGCCACCAAGTTGACATTCGGGTCAAAAAGCAGTCCTTATTTATTCGACTTATTTGCTCAGGCACTGCATTGGATGTTGGAGAACTGTCAAGGTTGTGAGCGGGTGGTCCATTATTTGGACGACTTCCTGTTAATTGAGGATCCGGGAGCATCTCCTAAGAATCTAGATGCTCTCATTGGGCTGTTTGCGGAGCTAAACGTTCCTTTGGCTGCTCGAAAGGTGGAGGGTCCCTCCAGGGTCATCAATTTTCTGGGAATTTCGTTAGATTCCGTTAGTTTGGTGGCAAGTCTACCTGAAGAGAAGCTGTTAAGGATCCGGGAAGTAGTCCGGAGGGCGGTCCTGTCAGCAACATGTTCAAAGAGGGAACTGCAGTCCCTAGTGGGCATGTTGAATCATGCCATGAGGATTATTCCACAAGGGAGGTCATTTATCTCTCGTTTACTGGCTTTATTACCATTGTCACAAGATGGGGATACAGTCATTAGGTTGCAGGCAGACGCTAGGGCAGATCTGGTTATGTGGGATCATTTCCTCAACAACTGGAATGGTATATCTTTGCTCATTCCACAGCCAGATATTGAATCACCTAAGGTGTTCTCTGACGCGGCAGCTTCCATGGGGTTCGCCGCAATTTATGGTGATCAATGGCTTGCCGGTCAATGGCCACACGAGGTCTTTCAGTTACCGAGGTTTGCACAAACATCAGCTCTCTTCGAGATTTACCCGATTGTGGCAGCCGCAGTTACTTGGGGGGTAGAATGGACAGGAAAAGCTGTAATATTCTTCACGGACAATTCTGCCACGGCCGGCATAGTCAATAAGGGCAGATCTGGCTCGTTGTTGATTATGTCGTTTATGCGTAGGTTGACCTGGTTGGGTCTCAAGCATAGATTTCATTTTCAGGCGGAGTTCATCGAGGGTAGGTGCAATAGGGCGGCAGACGCGTTGTCACGGTTTAACATGCAGGAATTTTTCTTTCAGCATCCGGGAGCGAATCTGGAGGGCAGAGCTATACCCAGTTACCAGCAATTGGTCATGGATTAAGCAGGTGGTGGGAGCAGGCTAGGACTTTGGCCAATAGTTCGCTGTCCAGAAGTACCATGAAGGCATACAACAAGGGGTGGTCACTTTTCCAGGGATTCTCGGAACGTTACCCTTATGGGGCCATTGGAGATGTCGGTTTCATAATGGCGTTCGCCGCTCACTGCCATAGTGAGTTGGGGCTAGCCGCCAGTACAGTGAAGCTGTATCTGGCTGGTGTTCAACACTTCAGGTCTTTATACCATCCTGATGCCCCGTCCATTTTTGCAGCTCACCCTCTGAATGCGATGCTAAAGGGGATGCAAAAGTCGCAGGTGCAAACAAAGAGGGCACGTTTGCCTGTCACGGGTAGAATGCTGAAGGACATGTCTGACTTATTGTCGGCAGCCCCGTTCGGGGTGGCGGCAAGTCTAGTTTTGAAGGCAGCCATATACATGAGCTACTTTGGGTTCCTCAGGCCTGGTGAGGTGACCCAGGCCTCAGCACATTCTACAAGTTTGAGGAAAAACAGTCTCACAAAGCATCAGGGCTACTATGCTCTGAGGTTGGGTGTTACTAAGACCAGTCAACTGGGGCCAGGGTACGTGGTAAAATTTTATGGTACAGGAGGTCCTTGGTGTCCGGTGGCTGTTTTGGATGCTTTAAGTAGCTTCTTTGCAGCGGCTCCAGCGGACTCACCTTTGCTCCCCTTTCCGGTGAACCCTTTGTCATCAAAACAGTTCATAACTCATGTTCGCATGTTGTTGTCTAACTTACACCTGAATCCCAGCCGGTTTTCAGGTCATTTGTTTAGGATTGGGGCAGCGTCGGCTGCCTCCAAACAGGGAGTACCGGCGCATATTATCAAGTACATGGGGAGGTGGAAGTCAGCGCGTTTCCAGCGATATATACCGGAACCTCATGTGGAGGTGGCGCGAGCTTTTCATGCTTTACTGCTGTAATTACATGGCTATCAGCTGTAATAAACATGTTCTACCTATTTCGTGTCTTTTTTGCCCTCTTTCAGGTATACTGGTCAGCCAGGTCGAGGCACACTTCAGGCCTGGCACGCTTATAATATCATCCTGTCGGTAAGAGGCCGACCACAAGTGTTAAGGCTGGCCGCAGGCTAGCCTGTATTTGTGGGAGGAGTCTGGAGTACATAAGGCTCCATTCTCCTCCCTGGCAGTGTCAGCTCGTTTTTCTGGCCCCCACCCACCCGGGGCCCTAGGACTCTAGGCAGGCAGCAATTATTCACAAATTTCAGGGTATGCCCTCTTTCAGGTATACTGGTCAGCCAGGTCGAGGCACACTTCAGGCCTGGCACGCTTATAATATCATC
>BLSH010396517.1:463115-476463 GCA_018402905.1 Glandirana rugosa
CACGAGACCAGGATTGTACCCTTTAGGAAGGCCCCGACTTCACCATTTTCGTCTTACGTGTACCCCTCCGATACGGATGAATAAAACCAATAGTAGAAAGAGAATAATTTTGTAAAATACTAATGATAATAACATATAACGACTAAAACTTATTTTATAGGAGGTTTCAAACCTACACTGTCATACCTGGAAGGAAGACAAGTTTTACTTATGTGTTCACCTGTGTTTGAAGACACTTCTCGTGTGACAATTAGGTGGTGACACATAAAAGTTTTTTTTACACTTGTATGTGTTTCGGTTGTGTCCTAAAAATAAAAAAAAATGCTATCCTACATGCCATTGAAAACATAATCAACACCAGTGGTAAAGTTCTGAGGCACTTATGAAAGTTTGTGGAACTCCTTGTAAAGTCCTAGTAATTTAGTTATTGAGTCATTCAAACTGGCTTTGTGTATGTTCACATTTTTTTTGAAAATACACAGTGGTGGATTAACAGTGTGCTCTTCACAGAAGTTTGTGTCCACTTGTGTATTCATTTTGAACAGAAGGAAGGTCCATACTGTCACATCCAAACTTTGGAGGATATTTTATTCAAAATCAGCAATATACAATAATAGTAATCATAAAATGTTTTAATAAGAGAAAGATGATAACCAAAATAAGTAGGCATAGCCTCCCCATGTGCATTCTGCTTTTACCACTTCAGCCCCGGAAGGATTTCCCATGTTAGGACCAGAGCACTTTTTGCGATTCGGCAATGCGTTGATTTAACCGACAATTGCGCGGTCATGCGACGTTGCACCCAAACGAAATTTGAGTCCTTTTTTTCCCACAAATAGAGCTTTCTTTTGGTGGTATTTGATCACCTCTGCGTCATTTCTGATCACCGCTATAAACAAAGAAAATACAATTTTGCAAAAAAACGCAATATTTCTTACTTTTTGCTAAAATACAAATCCAAAAAAAAATATAGAAAAAAACAAATTTAATCATTGGTTTTGCTCGATTTATATTCTTCCTCATAATTTTGGTAAAAAAAAAAAAATCACAATCGGCGTTTATTGATTGGTTTGAGCAAAAGTTGCCACTGTTACAAACCATGAGAATTCATTTCTGGCGTTTTTATAATTTTTTTTTCTGGTAATGGCGGGGATCTGCGATTTTTATTGGGACTTTGATATTGGGGCGGACATGTCAGACATTTTTAACACTTTTTTGGGACCAATGACATTTATACAGCGATCAGAAATTTAAATATCCACTGATTACTGTATAAAGGTCATTGACAGTGAAGGGGTTAACCTTCAGGGGGTGATCTAGGGGTTAACTGTGTCCCTAGGTGTGTTCTAACTGTGAGGGGGCTGGGCTACCATGGGAACAAGAGATCTAACTAATTCCAGTAACAGGGATCAATAGATATTTTAAATGCCCACTGACAGAGCGTGGAACCGCCATGTTTACATCGGCAGTTCCCCTTTCTTTCTCTCTGCCAGGTCATCGCGGCTTGCCGGCGGACATCGAGTCCGCCCGAGCCCGGGGCACACTCCTGCAGAGAGCAGCGGGCACGAGACGGCATTTATAGACGGCGATTCGCGCTACAGCACCACTCTGCAGAAGTAACTGTACGCGAGCTGGTCGGGAACTAGTTAAGGGAGTTTTAAATTTTTTGTTAGAAATAAAGACATTTGTGTTTGTCCCTTTGGATTACTGATAATCTTCACACTTCTTCAGAGTCCTGCTCTTTTGACACGGAGCACCTGATGATTAGCCATTGTTGGTGTGATTGGGGTGAAACAAATCCAACACAGCCCTCATCTTAGACTCTAATGTGCAAAGCAAGTAGAAAATCCCTGTAATGCACACATGGGCCAAAAATCTGCCGAAAACGGTCAGGCGACTTTTAGCCCATGTGTATAGCTCCCTGTCTGACAGAAGCCAGTCTCACAAGCAGTTTCTGTTGAATATGCAATCTGGAAATCCAATATCTGCTTGGCATCTGATCAGCTCTGGCAGCCAATGGCTGCTAGCGCTGACCGTTGTGTTCTGGTGGTGTGTACCAGGCATAAGTGATCAAGCTGAGCTTACGTGTTCCAAACCTGCAACCTTAAATCAATGGTCACCTTGGGATATAAGCTCCTGTGTGAAAAAACTAACATTTTCTTATCTTTCACCGTATTATGTAATAATGATTTATCCTTTCTTGCAAAGCTGAAGTTCCTTTTAGTCAAGCTGGCCATACACTAGTAGAATTTTGTTAAAAAAACTTCATTTGAAGCATGTTTATTTTTAACCATAGTGATGGGAAAATTTGAAGAAGCAGAATTAAAAATATTTCTTGAGCAAACCATTTTCTAGCAATGAAGGTGGTTTTCGTTCAGTACGAAGGACATTCGTGAAGTCATCAAATATACTGAGAATTTTCCTACAAATTTTTTTATTAATGTTCATAGGAATGCTTGAACATCTGCTAATTAATGGCCAGCTTTAGCTGCACACTGGAGGCAACTACCTGGTGGACAATTCTTGAACTTAAGATGGCCATATACATTACAATCCAGTTCTACAGTTTCTGTGTACTCTACATTAGGTCTACCAAAACAATTTAAGGACCCATCTCCACAATTCAGTGGTAGATTTAAATAAAATTGTACCATCAGACTGAAGTGTTTGGTGAGTTTGAGTCTTTATGGATATCTCTAGCTCTTGTGAAACTGTGGAGTTGTTGGCCCTTTCTAAGGAACAGCTCTCCCCACTCTTTGTGACCAGATTTGGTTATGATGGCAGAACTGGATAAAACATTGGCACTGTGGTAGTGGCCAGACACATTTAGTAAAATTAAAATGCACAAATTAGTTAAAGCAGGGGTATGACATGCATTTTTGTGGTGTTCTCTGTATGATGGGGCAGGTGATAGAGTGTACAATTCCTGTTTGTAGTTAATGTTATTCATAATGTTATTTTTATTAGATTGGGATCAGTCTTTGTATGTTCATTTTTATGTTGTCCTCATGATCATTAAAATCACATAAACAGCATTATTTTATGACAAAATTAGACACACATTTATTACAGATCAGACTGACAGGCTTAGCATTTCTTCTCCCAAAGACTTTTAGCAAGTGTTTGATTTTTTGCACCCCATTACCTTTAATCCTGGCATCCAACTGAGACAGTTGTTATAGTTTCATAATCCGTCTCACTGCTCCTGTTTAGGATTGCCTTGTTGGTCAGCAGAATTCATAAATCCACTATTACTACTGACTATCAATAGCCCTATCCCTAGACTTAAAATGCATACATGACAACTAATCCTTGTGTCAGAAGTACATACATATCCTGTAAAGTTGCACACATGGGAACCCATAGAAGTTTGTTGTACAGTGAATGCATAGCACCATAGGCAATCTCTTCACAATGGGCCTAAAATGTTCAGCTTTGATTTATCCTTTTCATATGGTACTGATAATCTATGAAATGGCTGTCTGCTAAACCTGCAACTGTAAAACTTCATGCTATTAATATCTCTGGACATCTTGTTTTACTGAGTGCATGATACCGGTCATAAACATTATTGATAGATATTTATCACCTAAAGATGTAAAACCAGTTTTTGCAGAGCCTATTCAAACAACTTTGGATTTCTGGGTGGGTTGTTTCCATTGCCCTAAAACATTTCACTCATACTCCCCACTCAATCACTTTTCTTTTGGAAGGTATGAAGAATCAAGGTGTTTTCCAAGGAATGTAAGGTAAACTACAAGTAGCCTTTACAGCTTAGTTAACACTAACTGGCTAAGAATGCTAACTATATTCCGTTTTTGCTCTCATTCTTTGGTGTATGCCTGCATGACTTTTACATAAAAGCTACTTACACTGTAAGCTCTTGATCTAAGATCATCTTTCTAAAACATAACTGATTTGAATTTAACACAATGAAACCTATGTTCCCCAAGCCTGCAATTTCTGCTTTTCGGCAATATAAAGTTGTTTTCTATGCTGTAAGCATGATTTCCCATTTCCTTTTGTTTTTTTTGCTTGTCCCTTTTGCTTGTTCCAGCCAAAGGCTGATGAGCTCAATCCAACCACTCTGATGAATAAGTGGGTATAAAGGCACTATGATGTAGGTAATATTTATTTCAGGAAAAAATGTATATAACTTTCAAAGCATCCAACACATTGTTTTCCAGCTGTGCCATTATGTAGGCCCCAGAACCTGTGTGGTAAAAATATAGGAGGCCCCACACATTTTTCTACACTAAGAATGGGGTTATCAGAAGGACTCTCAATTCATGCAGGTTTCCAATGGAGGCAGGGTGATTACATCATAATGCAGTCATACTTTGATACTACTTGGTCCAGATTCTGTAAAAGTGCCCCTCTGCCCAGGACAATTGCACATTTCATGTTTGGAGTTACAAAACATAGATTTTACATTAAGTGCCATAATAAAGATGGTTAAGGCTGCTTGCATCCTAATAACTGATTTTCTTCCAAACTAGCCTCATTTATTTTTTATGTTATAGGGGAGATTTAAAATGTTAATAGTGCCTAAGCTAATTGTGCTTAAGCAGTACCCTGGGAAATATACCCTTTTGGTTTCAATTCCCTCTACAAAATAGTAGAACACTTCCTGTTATGCGAGTGTGCCTGGGAACCCCTGGATCTACAGCCTCATCACTGTATATCTGGGATATAAGATCTAAGGCACTGCTGTCCCTGACTGCTAGTCTCAGGATATTTGGAGATGTTACTACCATGCTGCTCACTGTTCTCTTTGCTGGAGGTTCTGACATGAGGAAGCAAAGCCTTTTCTCTACCTAGATGACTGCTTCCACACAGATACACAGTGCTGAAAAAAGGCATGGGAAGTCAGTAATTGGGAAAAGATCAGCTTTAGTGAGACCACAGGTAATCCTGGGGACATGTCATTTGCCCACTGCCTGCAATTTTTTTGGCATATTTTACAGAGTTCAGCTTCTTTAAAGAGCCTCTATATATTAAGAGGTGAACATGTATTATTAGTTTCACTTACAAACAGAAGATAATTAAATCTATGTAAGTGTAATAGGGGTGATATTTTCAGACATGCTTCTCACAACTACCAAGAACAAGGTCAGCCTACTGAGCTGCTGATAGTAGTGCTGCATACTAAATAATAGGGCTTGACACAAATAAAGAGTGACTATATCTGATGATCACCATTACCATAGAATTATGGTGAGCCCAATAGTTGTCCTTATGCAAAGACCCACTGTGGAGCCCATTCCATTTTCTTGACATTCTTTATGCAGTTAATATTATTCCTTTACTAGAGCCAGCAGTAGGACAATTTCTAGCTTTCAGTGCTTAGCAAAGCTTCGTTATTATAATGTATAGGTTGTCTATTTGTATAGGAGAAAAACAAGATTAATAAGATAGTTTTTTTGTTATTCTATCCCTTTCTCCTATTTATAAAAACACAATGATATTATCGATTATCCTGCGTTTTACTGTTTTTACATTACTACATTATTATCACTGCAGAATCCATATCCTAATGGGTTTCGTTTATTTATGAACATATATTATGAATTTTTTAATCAGTTCCCCCTCTGAAATTTTGCCATTTATTGCAAGTCTTGACCAAGAGGGTTTTTTTTTTTTAATTTTCCTGTTTTTATATTCAATTTTCTATTTCTCTCTATTGATGTTTAATACTCTTAGAAATCCTTCATAAAACCAGTATAAAAAATTGCCATTTATTGCATCTCTTGACCAAGAGGTTTTTTTTTTTAATTTTCCTGTTTTTATATTCAATTTTCTATTTCTCTCTATTGATGTTTAATACTCTTAGAAATCCTTCATAAAACCAGTATCAAAAATGGCTGTTTTATGAATAATCCTATAAATGTAATAGCTAGTCTCTCTTGTCTGTGTGCTGTAGTGCAGAAGACAGAAACAACGGTTTATACACATCATTTCATACTTGTGCACACATCACATCAGTCTCTCAGTGCATACCTTGACATGAGAGTCTTCTTTTTTTATTCCTGTCTACGTTATGTCCTTTGTTCATTTCCATCATGTCTGTCCTGAGCCTATGTAGCACAAAGAGATCTTCAGAAGGACTCAAAGCCCAGATGGAAAAGGAGAGTGGAGGACAGAAGACAGAAAACACATTTAATTAGGTGTCACTCTTTTCTGAGTCTACACTTTAAATTTAGAGCATAATGCAAATCTAAAAATATTCCAGAAATCTTTAAAACAGCAGTGTATACCCTCAATGCTGCCTTGGCTTTGCTTTGCTTGGCCTTTTTTCTTATGTTATGCTTGCTTCTTTCCCTTTTTGTTTTTATTGCATCAATGAATGATTACTAACACAGGCTGGATGAAGAATTGAAAGAAAGTGAAGCAGCCAAGTAAGAAAATGTCTTCTGGCAATGTATATAAATGTTGTCTGGTGAATGTATTTTTATGAAAACCAGTACAAAAGAAGTAGTGATGCTGCATATTACAACCAATCAACTGTTGCTTATATTTTAATTCTGCATATATTTCTACAAATAAGCTCTTCATTGGTGTTTGACAAATTGCTCACCATCATTACCTTCCCACCAATTGTTGCCTGCCCACTCTCTAATATACCTTTCTCCTGTCCTGCACCTCCCAAACTGTGTGCAGACACTAAGGTTAGCTATCAAATATAAAGCTTCATTAAACCAATGAGAAAAATCTGTGCTACGTGAGGATTTGTAGTCATTCTATTCCACATTTAAAATGATCTACAAGTGCTAAGATATTGCACAGCTGGATATTATAGCATAAGCAACATGATAGGGTGTAACCAGAATTTATCACACGCAATCATGGCATTGCATAATTGTGCTTAATTTATTGCAAGTACATGCTTGCATGTAAATTGTACCATATTTAGTAATCATTTGTGAGCCCCCAAAGAATAACTAAAGACTATTTTAGATTCCCTACTAAACAAATAACGAAAACATTTTGTTTGAGATTAAAGCAAGCTGTTTTTTTTACAGTTTTTCGAAAGAGTGAGGATTGGTTAGAATCATGTTGGGTGTTTTTTGATCTCCACACCCCCCACTGGGGGAATTTTCATTGCTTCTTCTTCCAGAGACCCATGAGAAATTAAAAGTAAAGTGAATGGGAAATTCCCCCACAGCTGTCACCAGCACAAGTGTGTTCATTGGAAGGTTTCCCCATTATACTGAAAACTCTAAAATTTACAATTTCCTATCATAGAATGTGAGAGTGAGTCTATCCAGTAGAGGTACAGGCAGAAACAAAATTCTGATAGAGGTATATACCTTTCTCCACCATTGGCGGCTGGTGTTTTTTCGTTTGGGGAGGCGACAAACAAAAACCCCTCCCCCGGCAGCGCCTCAAACCACCCCTCCGCTCGCTGTCTGCTGGTCAGTCCTCCGACACTTATCCCATCTAGGCCGCTGGCATCGGTGGAAACCAGGCAGCGACGGGGATTGGGGCATCGGTAGACGCAAGGCAGCGGCGGGAATCGGGGCATCGGTGGACAGATGTCTCTCAAATTGCCCCCAAAGTCGGACTGAAATGCTGGTTTGAAATCCTGCAAGTTCAGCTGAACTCGTACGATTTCTAACCCTCATTCAGTGTGAACCTGGGCTAACTGTTTTTTCAGTTGGACTTGATTTTTGTTTACATTCCACAAGTTCTTTCATTTACATTTTTATAGGCACAAGTATTTTTAGCGCGCTAAAAAAGTTATTTGGTTTTATTTTCTTTAAAAATATCTGTAGTACAGAAAGTTCACCTGCAACCTGTTAAACATTTGTATGCTTCACGTGACAAAATAGACAACAGTCTTATCCCCAGAGGCGTAACTAGAACCTTCAGGGCCCCGGTGCAAGAAATTATGAAGGGCCCCCTGACCCCTGGCCAGGGCCCTTCCCTCTTCCCACTGATCCTGGGGCCCTTTACTCCTATCGTGGGTCCCTTTATTATGGTACTGCAGTGGGGCCCTTTCACAAGTTCTGCAGCAGGCCCCAGGGGGACCAGGGAAGCACACAGGGGCCCTGGGAACAGCAGAAGACAAGTAAACTGGATAGAGGAAAATGGAGGAGATTGGGTCCTCTAAATGCCACCCCCGCCATCCCTCCTATTCAGGTGTACAAGGGAGGCACATGGGCCCCCTGGACCATGGGGCCCGGTTGCAATCGCAACCCCTGCAACCCCTATCGTTACGCCCCTGCTTATCCCCACTAACTAGTTACCTGCAGTATTTGTACTAGGGCTACAAACACTGGGTAGCATAAGGGCATCATTCATAAGGTAGCATTGTGCTGTCCGTCATTGTGCACCGTACATAACCACAACACATATGTGCGAAGCCAGCCTCATGAACATGAGAGTAGTAGAGAATCGGTCCAGCTAGTAATCCAGTTTAAGTGAACTGATTTGTGCATCGCTATTCATCAATAACAAAATACTGAAAGATTCTAATGCCTTATTTTTTGTTTTCCAAAAAGCCTGTGTATTTAGAAATAGAAATTGAAAAAGGTAAAAAAATAACCATATTTACAACTGCATGAAAGAGAGTGTTTTTGGCTTTCATTGTGGCTGACAGTGCCAATAACTAACTGCATTGCCATCATTAGTAATTCACCTGGCAACTGTTACTGAACCCTTTAACACATGCAGTAACACTCCCTGTCTAGCTGATGACTAGTGCCCTGGCTATACTATAGTGGTAAATCCTCCACCCTGTTACTGACTGTTCCAAGTCATTTAATTGTCAATGTGATGCGTAGCCATTTTCCAGACATTGTACTCCTGCTGTGTATTATATCAGATTTTCCAGTATGACTTCATATGTGTGCTAAACTGTCGCTTCTTAAAATCTTTGCTTGTGCATTTATTCCATTTTAAACATATAACTTCAGCATGGTGAAGTTACTACTAACTGTATGAAAAAAAGCAAAAAACAGACTGTTTAGATTGCCATGAATTGCTTAAATTGTAAGTTCAGGCAAAACCTAACTAATGTTAAACCTGCTCTCTGTCACATTCTAAACCTAATCTATCTAACCCTGTAAAGCAAAAATCTCTGTACTTACCTATTCTGCAGCCGATTCGTTCTAGTTCCAGCTTCCGCTGTCAGCGGCGGCTTCAGTGTTGAGGCAATTGCAGGAGAGGCAGCTGACAACGGAAGCCCCATAGTAAATCTATGGGTGACGTCACTTTCCAGCCATTTCACAGCCGTTGTGAGTCTTCTCCTGCACACAGCTTTTGTTTCTGGAAACCAGACCAGATCAGCTGCAGAATAGATAAGTACAGCAATTTTTACTTGGGTTTACAGGGTTAGATAGATTAGGTATAAAATGTGGCAGAGAGCAGGTTTAGAATTAGTTAGTTTTTGCCTGGATTTACACTTTAATTTAATTTTCTCTATAAAACAATACAGTGTAAACATGTACACAAAAAAGTATTCCAAATCTAATTTAATTTGTAGGTTTGTAGAGATGGTTTGCAGATGTACTGAGTAGTGGATAATAGGCATACTGTCAGGATATTAATATGGAAGCTGCCATTGCTTAATTATTGTTGACGGTGCATGTTCCAGGTCTGCAATTTGTAATCTGGTAATTTAGCATGTCTGACACTTGCAACAAAGGTTGCTTTCTAGAAAGCATCTGTGGACCATCAGCAGGCCATAACAATAAGATGGCCCAATATTATGCTGGCAGTATATTTCTGCTCCCATTTTGTACTCCTATTCTGATCCCGTGCCACTTTTTTTTATAATATTACTATTATAAATAATATATATGTTATATTATTTCCTCATTGTGATGTCAGTACAGGCTTGTATAATAGATGTGGTTAAAAAGAGGAATATGAGGAAAACTTTTAATTTCTGAAATGTTGTTGTCACAGGTCTGGATCTATGTGTTCCTCCCATGAATCCAGTTTTGTTTTTAAAGGATGTTTAGTTCACCTGTACCCAGGTGACATGTGATAATAGATGATTTAAAACACATCTTTGCTCACTTCTCTAACTGCTTGTACTATGAAGTTATTCATCCTCTAGCTGCTTGTATTGTGAAGTAATTCATTCACAAAGGCCCTCAAACTCTAAAGTTGTGTTTCATTTGGTCTCTAATAGCTTAGAAACATTTGCTTGGTGCTTACCTTAGAGGAACGGGTGGGTAAATAATTTGTTTTAATAACAAACATAATACACGCATCTGCGGCACAGAGCAGCCCCAATCCTCTTCTTTGGGTCCCCCGCCGGCACTCCTGGCTCTTACCTTCTTCTGAGTGCCCCCTTAGGAAGTGGCTTGCAGCAGTGGAACTTGTGGGGCTTGATGCTGAGCTGTGCTCTGTGTTTCTATTGACACACACAGTGCAGCTCAGCACTGCCCCTCCCCCGATCTCTCTTCACAGGCTGTGGTTGACAGCAGCAGCCAATGGCTTCTGCTGCTGCCTCCGCAGCCAGTGAGGAGAGAGAAGGAAGAGCTACTCCTCTTGGACACAGTGCTATAAGAGGGTACTGGGGTGGGGGCAGGGGGTGTCATCCTGGTCACAGAAGGTTTCTAAAATTAATAATACAGAAAATGCATTAATGGATTTAAACCCTCACATGTACCCATTGAAGTGAACAGCCTCAGATGATACACAGAGATGAAAGAAATCATTCAACATAAGTTTTACATGTATATCTGCTGTCTTCAGCTTTATAAACTGTTTAGAAAGTGCACATCATGTTAGCAGTTTCACTTCCTCATTCAGCAGTAGCAGTGTAGAGTTGGTTTACACTGGGAGACAGCTGATTGGAGGAAAGGCACCCCCTCCACATAGGCAGAAACGTTCAGAGCTGTGCTGTGAGTAGAGCAGCTTTCTGTTAATCTATTTATAGCACCCACCCGACACAAAATTCAGGCTGGTTTTATCACATGTATTGGAGAACTTGTCAGAAGGTATGCTGATAACAGAAGAATGGAGTAGGAGAAAGCCACGGGGCTTAGTGCTTTGAAGAAAGATAAGAAAATACTGCAGATATATGTACCCAGCTCAAATTTCATGAATTGGGTTTACATCCACTTTAACCATCTGCCTTTAGAACCACTTTTACTACAGAGATGCACATCACTTTTCATCCCTGAGGCCCCAACTGGCTGAATGGTGAATTATTAAACATATTTAGCTGCAGGTTAGCCATAATGTTAATTGGCACACATAGCAAGGGAGGGTAGAAGAAGGTGTCGGGATTTTCTGGAGGGTTAGGGAAGATCATTGGATGGATTTTGATAGGGATGGTGGGGGAAAGGGAAAGTGTACTGAAAACTGTATCTGTCACTGCATCTGTGGTTCTACATTACCATGCATTGTGGATCACTGCAATGCACATCCGTTAGTGAGGCATGTTGGAATGGGAATGACACTGCATCACCATTTTGTATTCTTTCAGTTAAAGGTTGAATCTGATGACTTTTGGAAACAATTAAATTTCCCTGTCTTAGCTTTTAATTTAATTTACACCCACTCTGGAATTCTGGGGGGGTCTTGCCCTCTTTGGAGCACAGAAATCTTACCACCAGAGTCCAAGAGAAATTTAAGAAACTGAAAGGCAACAAAAATCAGTTAAGAATGGACTGCTCCTTTTCGATCACAAACAAAATTGCATTTGGACATACAGAATTTGATTTAAATAGACAAAGCAGCATGCTTTCAGGCAGTCAATACCTGTTTTGAATTCCTTTATGAATTTGGTCTGGCACTCCCTCTTTTGGTTTTTGGTGAGTGATGCTGCTGGGTGACCATTGGAGAGCAGCTCTGGTTGCGTATGAGCTACCTAAACAGCTCCAGTGAGCTTTTTCAAATGACTGTCATTTTTCCCTCTTCTACTTTGTATGAAAAGCTATTAAAATCCCAGCGCCTCTAGGATGCATCCCCTTCAAAGTAGATCAGGCCAGTTCTCACAATTACACCTTGTTAGAGTGGAGGAGGGAAATCCCATCCTGTTGGTGAAGGGCAAGCCTACAGTTAACCATCAATGTCTAGTTTAAATGAGAATACCTGACAGCAACCACAAGTCAGGCAAATCCAAAAGAAGGGGTATTTGTACCTGTGCCTGTGGCCATGATAGGGCCTGAATTCATGGCCACCCTAGCATACTTTGTGGCAACATTCCAGAACAGTAGCCAAACGTATACTGGGTCCAGTTATCAAAAATTCAGGACCTTTTTTGGAAGGCAGTCAGTGTCTGCCAGTGAGGAGGGCTTTCTGAGAGTGACCTAAAGAATAACGCATTCCTAAGGACTAGGGATGGGCCGAACACCCCCCTCCCCCCATTTAGTTTGCACCAGAACATCCGAGCAGACAAAAGATTTGTGCGAACATTCGAACACCGTTAAGACAATGGGACCCAAATATGATAAATCAAAAGTGTTAATTTTAAAAGCTTATATGCAAATGATTGCCATAAAAAGTGCATGATGACCTGGGTCCTGCCCTAGGGGACATGTATCAATGCAAAAAAAAGTTTTTAAATAGATAGTTTTTTTCAGGAGCAGTGATTTTAATAATGCTTAAAGTGAAACAATAAAAATGAAATATTCCTTTAAATAATGTGCCAGGGGGGGTCCCTTTGCCTGCCTGTAAAAGTGCGCACCTCTGTGATATTTGAACATAGCCAGAACAAAATGACATTTCCAAAGGAAAGATTGTCATTTATTATTGCAGCTGTAATGTATTGCCGGCTCCCGGCAATATACAAGATATTCACTGAAAAAATTGCGCCTGCCCTTCGTGTCTGGTTTGAATTTTAAGGGGAGCCCCGTGCCAAAATTTAAAAAAATTGACGTGGGGTCCCCCTTAAAATCCAAAGCAGACCCTTATCCAAGCATGCAACCTGGCCGGCCAGGATGGGGGGGGGGGGGACAAGCGAGCAACCCCTCCTGAACCATACCAGGATATATGCCCTCAACATGGGGAGTATGGGTGCTTTGGGGCCCAAAGCACCTTGTCCCCATGTTGATGGAGACAAGAGCCTCTTCCCCATAACCTTGGGCTGTGGGGGTCTGCAGGCGGGGGGCTTAACGGAATCTGGAAGCCCCCTAAATCCGACTCCCCCATGTGAATCAGTATCGGGTACATTGTACCCCCACTAATTCACCAAAAGGGTCAAAAAAGAAAATAAAAACACAGGAGACAATTAGGGACAAGTCCTTTATTAAAAAAGAAAAATAAGTGCCCCGGTTGCAATCCATCGTCAATCACGGCGAGTGACGGACCCCAAAAAAACAAACAAAAAAAATGAACAGCTCCTCCTCCATGGGAGGGCTTCCGCTGACTGAGCTCTGTTTGTTTT